>JAULCC010467058.1:0-11010 GCA_032358795.1 Nuttallia obscurata | reverse complement strand
GTTACCGTGTAAAGTAATAACTGATAACAATATGTGTCACGATAACTCAGTTCTATCTCTCTTTCTCTCTGTATCCCTGAAGGTAATACTATCAATCGTAACTTCTCGGCTGTCTCCGGCAAGCTCGGAATACAGACCTCGTAGGTAGTAGTACGAATACACCAAAGCACACAGTCCCCAGCGAAGAACACACAATTAAATAACGCTGCGAGAAAAGAGGTCCGATATGTAAACAAACATTGTGGGTCATGTGTAAAAAGAGGCGTTCGAAGGTTTTAACTATGTCAGGTAATGCAGCGGGCGAATAACCATACGTTTTAAACCATCAACACAGAAATTAATACTAACTGAAGGATACTCTTTCTTTAAATTCAGATAAAACGTCTATTTGTACACGAAACTGAATATCGAGCTACTTTCGGTTCCGGCTATTGTTACAGACATCTCATTCATGTTGTGTTTTGTTGTGCGTTTTTTTAGTGTTTGTTTACTGTTGTTTCTTTGGAGGGAGGAATTTTTCCCCTGTCAAATTCTTTTAATTGTTTGGGCAATTGTTGGAGACAATACAAAATAAGGTGTTAACTTTCTGTCAATAAATGGGAACTCACATCACAGAAAATAATGTGCGTAAACTAAACTGTTGAATAAACCATAAATAGATTGGTTGAAAATATATCAATAAAGGGACAATGTGAATTAAACTGCAAATGTGTACCAATTTTTTGACAATGTAAGACCCTGAGACAGTTAAGTACTGGGTCATAAATGGGTGAAAATATGATGAAATAGTATGTGATTGAATGAGTTTGGGTAGCATTTTTTTTACAAAAGGCTTTAATAACTTGCAGCCCAATCCCCTAACATGTACATTATATGCAAATAAATATGTTTAATCTTTAATTATTTACATGATAAATATTGCATAAATGTAACAAGAACAATATTTTTCATGTACTGATATTTCATTTATTTTGTCTCATATTTTCATGAACTTATATTTCTCCCTGTTATTTTCTTACTTACTCTATCATTTTGTTTATTTGTTTTATTCTTTTAAAATACGTTTAGTAGTCTGTCGAAGATAGCGAGCGTGGGTCGTGCTCACAAGAATGTATTGTTCGTGTGTTTCAATGTAAGTACCAATCTACGGTAGTTGTTCTTACTTTAGCGTGTGTGAGCTATACACATGTGATTTACAACAGTAATGAAGAACACTATTATAGTTACATGTACAAAGATGTCCAATACTGGGGTATCTTTAAAGTTGTGTCTATCGATAATCACTCTAAGGAATCAGAGACAAAGAATACAGAGATAAACAGTTACACACGAGTCTAATAATATCATACACACGCAGATTTGTTGCAAATAAGACTTCGCTCTTTTTTATCTCTACAGATTTATAAAAAACATCATCAGAAAGCTTATATCTTTATCTATGGCTGCCATTTATATGATGATAATGATTGCAGTTAAGTCGGACTCCATATTTGTTACTCATGAAAACAACTGATCAGTTTCATTTTGGATCAAATAGGAGTTCAATGGTAGCATTGTTACTAGGATTTTTTCTACAAACAATATTGAGCAAATGTTTGCAAATCTGTTTCAAAAAGCTGGCAGCTATAGATTAAACTTTGAACATTCTGGAAATGTAAAATTTATATATATTGACTTGATATCTTTTGACTTGCTACAGAAATTCTAACTTAAGGAAACAATAAGTTGATGGTTGATATCTTTACTGATATAGAGACTGTACACTGATTATAGGTAATGTACTTGTCTCTGTATTCTAGGTATCTGAAGGCATTGAACGGCTTCTATATACGAGACCCCTCCTCTATCCTCAAAACAAAAGAATAAACAATTAACAATAATTATCAAATAAAAACATAAAATAAAAAAAATGGCGCCATTCTGTGACTAAAAATAACAATTTGCAGAAGAGAATATCTAAAGCAAACAAAAAACAAACAAAACACTGCTTTCCTGTTCAAAAGAGTTGGATTGGTCTAGACGGTGATTTGTCAATCATTATCAGGCCCCTGTTATATGATATGTCAATTATTTCCCCCCCCACACACACACATGAAACTATATGATGACTGCAAGCAAAAATGTATCCGTTAAGTGTCTTTTACATTCACAATACCTAAGAAAATTTTCACCTGCTAGATTTGTATGTATTCATTGGTGAGTAAGCCGTTTATATCTATCAAGAAATATATTAAAGATATTAGATTACTCAATGAACGTACGCTAACAACGTGTCACTCATTTCCCAACTCCCACGCATGTTCTGTTCTGTTCTATCAAGAGTAGTGTTTTGATAGATTGCTTTATGACAACTTATTTTCTATAACTTCCGCATCCCACCGATTTGATGCTCTAGATATTACCTTCCATGGCCATTTTTAGTTACGAACAAAGTGATAGTTTACTTCACAAGGTGTTCGTTAAACGCACTTAAGAATTTCGTGCGAACATCGTACGTGAGCTTTTTATGTAAAAGAATTTCTTAAACTTACGATATTTTGTGAAACGGGCCCCTGAAAACAATCTCTCGCACAGTAACTTCTTCATTTAAATGTTTCTGTGCTACACACATTACTGACATTGCATAAGTTACAAAACAAATAAAGGGACTTACACACTACTCAACATTTACACACGTCTACGAATGTACAGCTTCACCTTGGCACAAGTGAAAACTTACACATTCACATAAAACCATACCGGCTTATAACTGTAAACATCTAATTTGTGGTTTGTTTTCTCATATAACAGTCACCCACAAAACTCGGTTAAATCTGAAATACTTGCAAAATTGAAATATACTTCGTTTGTTTATCAAATGACTTAGTTATGATGAAACGGAGAAAGTCAACTGAACAGAACGCACCTTCAGATCTGGGTCTACATTATTCATTTTTTGTTTAAAGAATAATAAAACATAACTAGATAATGGTGATAATAATCTACGATATGAACAATATATAGTTTTGTTCGACTGTACTGGATATATCCTATATTATATTAATATGGCATACAAGAAATTAAGACATTGTGTAATAAATTCGTAGACCCACTACACCATATATTCATTAATTATATAATGTAGAAGTCATTTAAATACAATACATTTGGAAAGTTCTAGAAAAGGAAATACAACGTTTCGTATCTATAGGTAGTAACTGATAGTTGAGTTTATACAACTACATGAATAAAACATGTGATCATAGTGAATTATCGCAGTGATTGCTACCTAATAGATGTAAAGTCCCATATACTGACATGGAAAAAATGATCTATAAGTAGATTGATAACAGGTTTTCCTAGGTAGATCTTCTATAACTAAATTAAAATGATTTGTAGTCGATAGTAACAAAGTGATCTTTCTTAGTCAGTTTCAGTTTATCGAATACCCAGTTTATTGTAACACTACTAACATATACCAGTTTGATTGGTCTACTTTCCTCAGATGTTTTGGCAAACACGTTTTCATTTGTGGACGAGAAGCTATTAATTTGGCCCGATTTTTTTAGAGGAAGAATCGCCTTTTTAAAGTCATGGTTTGCTTTGGTCACAACATATGTCTGTAGTACATGCTAACCAAACATACGAAGCATGCAGCCCGGTAAAAAGTTTAAAACATCGTGGATGGAATGTGAAAATGATTTTGTTACTTTTTTCCAGTTTTACAATTTACTTTTTAGTGTTGGCTTAAACAATAAATAAACAAGCAAATAATAAAGAAAACAGCATACTAGCAGAACGCTAATTTAAAACATAGAAAAACAAATATGGAATCTTTGGAAAATTCCTGAAATTACATGTTAGTAAGACATGGACATTTTTAACATTCCTTTTATCCTACCTTTAAAAATAAACAGATCTACGTATCTATTTACTATCGTTAGTTGTAATAATATCTGGCGATTTCAGCACGAGATATAAAGGTATGTAATGATAAGTGAGTAAGCACACTAATATTTTTTATCTGTATATATGTATCATTGTGTGAATGAATTAAACATTTTTATAAAGAGACTCTTAATCATCAAACGATATTGTAAAAATATCACATGGCAAAATTAATGTCATACTGATTACTAAACCCTGTTTGCAGATACACATATACTAACTACTGGATATATACGAGCACAGGTAAACCTTTCAATCTTGTGTTACTTAAAATTCGGACAATTTTGATATAACAAATGTGTTTCTAGTAGCTGATTACACTAATGATTTATATTCTCTCTCAATTAGTCTTAAGTGCTATTGACGACCTTTGACATGAAAACGTGGATATTAAACACGAGAACACTGGATGAAGACATGCACAGTTTTATTTAAATTCGGTAAAGAGAAAATTTGCACCACCTTCTACAATTTACGGTAAGTCTCATACACTTACAAAAGTGTAAATCAGTGTCTGTATAGGTTGCTGCCTTATGAAAAAGACTATGAGAGAAGCTTATTTTTAGTATTGTACTAAATGTAACATGCAGTAAGACATACGTTACTGAACATAAAGAAATAAAATGACGCAAATGAAGACAAATATTCAAATGATTTTAATTTATTACCATTTAAGCGTTGTTAATATTGACAACTATGCTCATTTTCCCATGCTTATTTATAAGAAGCACTTAAACACTAACATAAACGGATAAACGCTTATCATTGATAAAGCATTATTTAACAAGTTAGGACCTTATGTGTATATTTCTTTTTATCATCAATACAGTTATACAGTTATTCAAACCTGACTTTTAAGCGTTTTAATGTATTTTTTACGGCACCTATAGGGACTGGGAAATTTTACAAGAAAAGTCAATACCACATAAAACTAGTACTTGGCGTATTACATCAATTATAAACACAGATGTAACATTGACGTTTCCTGTTCATAATCACTGTGTGAAATTAAATAAAAGCAGCATTGTCTGGCATCGGTTCTTGTTAAGAAACAAGCTCTTTGTTGAGTGTTTCTCTGCAAACAGCCCGGTTCACAGCGAAAGTATAGATAAATGTAAAGATAGAATTGCATCAATACTTTATGCGACGCAGACATAATGTAAAGGTTTCGGATGTTAATAAACCAGTAGCGCCACATCACCAATTGTATAGCCTTGCCGTCATACATTAGATGTAGGCTACTGACATCGACCGAGGATTGCCGAGTGATCCGGTTAGTTTCACTTTTAGCCAGTCTGGTTTTCGATAATACTCAGAGGAAACATGCATGCGACTAAAGAACTGGAAACCTAGATATGAGGTACTAAATCCCGGTACCTTTTCGATTCCTGGTGCATTTCTTGGTTTCTACTGGTGTCATGAATAAATTCATTCGAGCAGTTGGCAGGTCATTCTAAAACGTTTTCATTGTCGGTTTTTGTATAAACATATGAATATATGTGTTATGCATTCTCGATTTCTGGTTCGGATACACATTTAATTAATATAGAACCATAATTCATATGACCTAAATACTACCTAAAACATGGAATTCCTTCTTATTTGCCAAACTCTTCAGTTTAGAATTTAGAAGCTATACTAATATACAGTTATCGCCGACGGGATGCTTCCAAAATGACCCAAATTATTGATTTATTACTGGAACCGGTAAATATCCTTAAATGCACCGGAAACTGGAATAGCTACGGGAAATTAGTCCCTCTAGAACTATTTCAGCGGCCATCTAATGTGTTCATATCTGCGTTGTACGTTTAAACTGTCTACAACACTCACCGTTGGTATGAAGTTTTACAGAATTGACCATTCTCTTAATTGAAAAGATGTGAACATTTAAGAATGGGGCAGAAATCTGGATATTAAATCAATTTGGTCTGCGTTAATTTTTATCGTCGAGTTTTTGTTTTATCAACCCTGTCTTGATCTTCAGCACTGTGTGATAAAAAGAACATGTATACAGGGGTGAACAAGTGGACAAGCTCAGAACTTCCACATTGTTTGATCAAACGACTTTATGATAAACAAAATATGTATACAGGGAAGGAAAACACAGTAGCCCAGATTGCCTATCTGTTTGTAAACAAATATAGCATGAATGATTTAATAGGAATATCCCTGAATCTCTTAAAATATGTGAAACGGTGGAGAGTAGGGATTAACTGGGCCGGTCGAGCCTTGAAATACATAATATGAATAGGAGCAAATATCTCCAATTACTTTCATTAGATTTTAGGAGCCATTTCTAAGCAATGTGAGTTACAAATTAATGTACCTAGATTTTAAAATATTCGTCTTAACTACATTCTGCACTGCAAAAGGGGCTGCAGTTAGTACTGCAGTAGTGCAGTGTGAACTGCATGTGTGACAGGTACATGTTTTTATCTGTACCTGAAATTTACCGGAAACGAGTATAGGTACAGAGTACAAGTAATGTAGTGGCAAAAATGGCAACAAGAATCAACTTCGGTATGAAGCTTTACGTAATTTATCATTCTTTTCTTGAATAAATACAAGTACGTTTAATAGTGAAATAGAAATCTGTATATTAAATGGGTTTTGTCTACTTCAATTTGTGGTCGGTGCAGCTTTCGGTTTGACCAAACCTGTTGTCCAATTTCCCCCGCCAACAACTAAACTTACCAAGTTCTTCTGCTTTGTTAAAATGTTTCCTATCAATCAGGGTATGGTGTTTGTCTGTGTTCGTCCAGTTTCCCCCTGCTCTTATTTCTTCATTTAGGATTTTAATTCAAACCGACAGAGCTTAGGTCAACAATTTTCCTGCTTTTGTTGTTAGAGAAAACTTAAAGTTATCAATATGTAGAGCCATCGACTTTCCTAAAGATTGCTGACATGCTTGTATTCCCCGAGACAGATATTCAGCCTCACAGCTTTATCGCGTTGAGGAACCGAACGATGTCAAAACAACACCTCTCAGCATCGAGACATGGAGGTCCTCGTTTCCTTTCTTATGCCCCCAATGTTTGATATAACTGATACAAAAAAGACACAAATGCTGACCCACTGTTTGATAACATGTGTGTGTTATACAAGATGGAGACAAATTAGACTATTCTAATTCATTCACCCTGTTTTGAATATATTCACATGATAGACAACATGACAAGCCAGAATTTCCAACAAGTATAAACAGGGGAGATGTACTGGATCATCCCAGACCCATTCCTCCCTTGCTTGATACAACCAACATGTATACAAATGTAAACAAGAGGAATAGCAAAGAACTTCCCAATTGTTTGATAAAAAACATAAATGCATTTGTTTTAAAATATATAAAAAAGGGGAGAGTAGGGATAAAGTAGACATTAATAACTCATCCTATAGATGGAAAGATCATAACTGGGAAATCAGTTGTTCTTTCAAGATAATACATTTTATTGCCAAAGATGAGAGATTGGTTCCTTATTGTTAAACCCTCGAATGAAACAATTATCAGTAAATAATTCATGTTTAACACTTTATATACGCTGAATTGGATAAAGCAAACATATGAAAATAAGTGTTTCTTCAGCCTTCAGTACTTTTCAACTTGATATTATAGTTTGTAAGTTGGGAAATTAGGAAACAGTTCAGAGAGAAGAATGAATGTTCATCATTGATAACGTTTATGGACACAGCTTGACAACTTAGTCCTGTATGTGATATGTTTGACCTGGAAATACAGATGATTCTTTAAGACAGACAATGTACTATAGAATAATGAAGCCACTTTTGTCATTGAAGGAGTCTATGGAAGAAACATTTTTCTATAAATAAGTCATGTCTGTAAATTTCAATGCTCGACATATTTGACCTGTGACTGATTCGCGCAAACCTTAGAGACCATAGCCGGTTTTTCAAGGCATATATTATATTGAGAAAATGGAGACATGGTATTCACAAGAAAATGTGTATGGATGAAGCAGACAAGTGAAAATACTTAGTTCCTACCAACATCAGTAACTGACAACTGGAGCCTAGATATGATAAGCTCATATCTGGAGAAGCAACATGGTCTTTCAAAACATATATATTTAATTACGACAAATGTCATTGATTTATAAAAGAGAAACGTTCCTGATTGATCAGGTATATGGTAACAAAGATCGAAATGATCGGCTGTATCAACTTTAATCCATGCCGATTTGGATCTGCAAATGAAAAGACAAGTAAACGATTTAGAGTTAATACAGATGGTAATACCATACATGGGGAAGAAGTTGAAATTATAATTCAAACACTGAATTGATAAAGAAAAATGAAACTATCCTCATGCATGAAATTTGTAAACGATGTAGAAGTCTGGCATCATACGTTGCTTCAAATTGCAAAACATGCCCAAAATGCACTTGTGTTGATTTTTAGACATTGAGAGGTAGCCTGGTCACTGATCAATTATATGAATACAGTTGTTGCATGCAGTTGATATCTAAGATACATATATGCTTTACATTTCAAAACTTGACAACCTGGAGCAGCAATTGGGATATATTCAATACGACGAAGTTCTTTCAAGAGAAAGATAAGATTATTGCTGAAGTTAAAAATTGAATCAGAAATCAAGATGTATATCTATATGTAATTTCATTTATTGGCAAAATAGGAAAATTTAGGATGATCTGAATAAGTACATGTTCTTTGCAACGTTTTGTCTGAGTTATAGAATGACAAAGATGTGCAGACAGCAGACATTGTAGGAATTAAAAATATCATTTAAAGCCAGCTGTGTCGACGTCATATATTAGACTGAATTAGTCGAGAATGTTATCTGTTGAAGTTATCTGTACAACAAAGGAGACTGAGAGTTTTCTGATTAATCTATATAAATGTTAAAAAGTTAGAAATTCAAAATTCAAACTTTGTTAAAAGGTTGTTTCTGAATTAGGCATGAAAAATTGGTGTAACAAACGTTAATGACAATTAATTTAGTGCAACATGAATCAGCGAAATGAATCAAAGTGTTTGAAACACGAATATGTAACAGTGTATCGATACATATAGGGTGAGTTGAGTTAATAGTGGCGGCCGGATAGCTCAGTCGCTAGAGCGTCGGTACGGTATATCGAAGGCTGGAGGGTTGAGCCCCGGTGTCGGCTGCAACTTTTCATACCTGGTTATTTTCGGCATCCAACAATGGAATTTGACTGATCTAACTCCGGGATTATCTTACGTGAATATCATTTCCTACTAAAAAATCGGGACGAATTTCAATTTAGTTGGGGAGTATGTCACAGTGCATCGATACCTTTATTGGTGAGTTGAATTGGCAGTGGTGGCCGGATAGCTTAGTCGGTAGAGCGCCGGTGTCGGCTGCAACATTTCTTACCTGGATTCAAATACATAGATAAAATATGAGTATTTAGTGTACTAAACATCAGTGGAAGATAAGAATGTACATTATCGGTTTCTGACGTATAAAACGGGATTGCCATCATAAATGAATACTGAATATAATGTCAGACTGAAGTACTCAGTAAATAAGGTTTGAAGACAAGCAGACTTGCTGATGCATACTATGATAAAGCTGATGATGGTGGTGGCAGTTAACCATGGTTGTTATATTTTCGTATGTGTTGATGGTGGTAAAGTCGACTGGTTAGAAAGTAATGGTGACTATATAGGTGATTCATAAGATGAAAATTCACTAAGTATATTTAGACGCACAAGACATACTTGCTGCAAGTTTGCTTCCTATAAAACGTTTTACATATTGTAACATACTTACTGAGAAAGGTTATTGTTATCATTTAAAAAGGGAATACACAAAACATAGGTGTGGATCAAGAAGTTTTATATAATGATAATTTTTAGAATTGAATGCCAAAATTGATAAGTGAATGAGACAAGTGACAACTCTCTTACATTTAGACGTAGACATATTCCAAGCACCTACAACTGACACATTACTTAAAAAGAAAAACAATAAAGAAGACAGGGGTAACATGTTCAGACAAGGAAGAAGCATGACTGTTGGTTGTTGTTTGAATTAACAATATGAATAAGCATGGTTTCCGCCAAGTAGAACAACAATCTCGCTTCATCTCAGTTTGAACACTTGCTTATTTGTTTAAATGGCCAAAAGCTGTTACAATATTGAAACTTAAAATGATTCACTCATAATCAGTGGATAAAAGAATGTATTCCATTACTTTGTTCAGCTTTAAAGCTGATAGAGGGAAGTCAGATATAAATAAAACCTATATTTCATCATGGAACTTGTATTTCAGATGACATTAATTTCAGTGTCCATAATTAAATGTCTGATCTAGTTAGGGTTGCAGATGACAATCATGAAACATATACATAACAAACAAATTAAGATAGAAAGAAGTTCAGCAATAAATTAAAATAAGGTATCTTATAAATTATTTTGTTATGAAACAAGGCGCTTATTGTGTAAAGCATTAACAGACAATATAGTTTTCCAAACCATGTACAGGTTTTTGAAACACTGACTTAAATATACCTCCCAATATACCTTTAAATGACAAATGTGACCTGCGTATTAATTTTACAAATTTCTACTAAACAGAAAGAGCACTTAAAATAAATATACACTATACAACAAAACAACTATTCAACATATAGCTAATACGAAACGGAAAAAGGATAATTAAATGTTACAATATGATCCTGAAGTTGCCTGTTTTGATTTGGAGACATTCTACTCTACCCTCATACTTTTCAATCGTGTTTGTGTTCACATATTTTGATTTAAAATGCAACTTTACAGTATATGACTGGCAAGTACACAATGGACACTGCTCTGTATGGTATGACAGTTGTTAAGAGTTGCTAATAAGGATGGTTGAGAAACTGCCTCTTCCTCGCAATATGTTATGTGTCAAGAAGAAAAAAACAAATTATTTATATACTCAGATAACAATACTGCAGAAACTAAAAGCATATTTAATGCCAGTATGATATGGTACTGCTAACAACATTACAGTCGTAAATATATTTTGATATTGACACACTTAGATCGAACAAAATCAAACTACTAGTCAAACACCTTTCAGTTTATTTCAC
>JAULCC010466947.1:0-11010 GCA_032358795.1 Nuttallia obscurata | reverse complement strand
AACCAGAGTTCTGCATGGATCAAGTTTATTTTAGCAACTTTTGTGAAGGTTGACCCAAGGATCATTCCTGCCAAGTTTAGTAAAATTCTGTCCAGTGCTTTCAGAGGAGATGTTGTTTAAAGGTTTCTCTATATACATATAAGGCAAATAAGCCCCACTCCTGGCGGCCATGTTTTTATACGGATCGAAATAATTTTAGCAACTTTGGTAGAGGTTTACTGCCTTGCCATAGGTTCTACCAAGGTGCACTCAGTGGCTGAGATAATACATATTACTAAGTTCCCTCTGGGTCTTCCTCCACCTGTAATGCGTTGGATGTCATAATATGACTGAATTTATACTGCTAAAGTGATTTAACGTTCTGAATAAACAAACAAACAAACTGAGTGGGAACATTATCACAGTATACAATAAAATAACATATGGACAGCGCACTGCAGTACTATCTTATATGTAACAATGAGGTAGATACAACAGTCTTACTTTGACCCATCAATATGGAAAATGGTCTACTATATTGTCTGTAAAGTTATCTGGGTTAGCTGCTTTCAAAAAGATTTTATTAAACTAACAACGAATACCACTCCAATAAATACCCCAGCTTGAAGAAAGAATACGTGGGGTAGAGTTCTATTTACCTCTTATCTTGCTTGGTAACATATCAATAAATATATATGACCATTCTACTTATTGTAGAGGTTCACCGGCAAACACTGCAATTTTAATATCCAACTCACAAAAAAAACACTCCATGGGGTATGACAAGGCACCCAGGCCTAGATACCTTGTGGCAAGTAGTAATTTGTATATATTAACCTGCTAATCTTTTCCAAGAATTTTTTTTTCTATAATTTCTATATTTATCTGGACTCCTCCATTTCTATCTTAGAGGCAGTTTAACTTCCTTTTTAAATATTTTTAAATCACCATCGGAGCTCTACTTGATAGCTAAGATTGTAACTGAAGCGCTATCGGATTGCCTAAGAGCGCCACCGTTCTCTAAGAAAGCAGGTTTCTTGATCCTTTATGCCAAGTGTAAAACTGATGAGCGTGGCAGAACACCACAGGTTTTAATGCCTCCCCCACCCTAAAAAATAAAACAAGAGGACCATGATGGTCCTGTAATCTCTCACCTAAAAATTTTCTCATTCAAAATTACTCTTAAGGTCTGACAATTTTAAATTTCTTGATTGATAACCAATACTTTGATGACACAAAAACTATATATCTATCTAGCATGTATGGTTTCAGATATGTAGAAGTAATAAACAGGTTTGTTCTATATAAGTCTATGTAAAATAAGACAACAATGGGGCAGAGCCAAATCTCACCATGTGGTCACCATTTGAACAAAATTGGTAGAGGACCTATATGTTATGCTTCAACCAAAATATCTAAGCTCTAGTCTGTATGGTTTCAGAGGAGAAGATTTTTTAAGTTTTCACTATATAAGTCTTATTGAAACAAGACCGCCCAAGGGCGGGCTAACTTTGACCCCAGGGTCACCATTTGAACAAACTTGGTAAAGGACCTATATATGATGTTACACACAAATATCTAAGCTTTAGTCTGTATGGTTTCAGAGGCGAAGATTTTATAAGTTTTTTCTATTTTTAGCACTGGCGGCCATGTTTTTCATCAGACTGGAACCATTTGAACAAAATTGAGAAAGGCTGATGCCATGATGTTTCAGACCAAGTTTGAACAAAATCCAGTCAGTGGTTCAGGAGAAGAAGTCATTCAAAGAAAAAGTTGACGGAAGGCCGGACGCACTGACAGACGAAGGGTGAGCACAAAAGCTCACCCATGACCACTTTGTGGTCAGGTGAGCTAAAAAATTCCTACCTACTTGCCCTCTTTTTATTTCTCAGGAGACCAGTAACAGAACTTTTTTTTGTTTTGGCCATTTTTTAAATCAAAATCAAAAAGAACCAATGAACCTTTCATATTACCGTTGATAAGTACTGTATAAAATCTATTCATTATTTTAAGATACTTTATTTTCAAGCATATATTTTAGGATATATTAGCTAAACCTACAAAATTGTGACATAATGCAAGCTTCAAAAAATGTCAAATGTTTATCAAATCTGGAAATATCTGTTCTATATATAAAATGGTAAGTAATTTTGAATATTTTTTGTCTTAATCTTTAAAAGTTTGTTTTTTGTCAAAGCTTATCTTATCTATTATGGGATATACTTTAAGTTGGAAATAGTGTAGAGCCCATATCAAATCATATTTTAGGACAAACTTTAATGTAAGTTCGAAACAGTAAGGAGCTAATATAACTTTAATTTTTAGACAAACTTAAATATAATTTCAATTAAAGTTGGAAACAGTGTAGAGCTATATCACCTTTTATCTTTTAAACAAACTTTAAGTTGGAAACCGTGCAGAGATGTATCACCATTTATTTAAAGACATGCAGCCCATGAATTATATCAGCTTAAATTTAAAGACAAACTTTAATTTAAGTTGAAAACAGTGTAGAGCTGTATCACCATTTGTTTTTAAACAAACTTTAATTTAAGTTGAAAATAGGGCAGTTATGTACACAGCGTAGATCAATATCAGCTTTTATATTTAGACAAACTCTAATCTAAATTAGAAACATTTTCAGGGTAGAGCTAAAATAGCTTTTTTATTAAACAAATTTTACTTGGAAAACAGTGTTGAATTATATCAGCTATTATTTTTACACAACTTTACTTGAAGTTGGAAAACAGTGTAGAACTATATCAGCTTTTATTTTTACACAAACTTTAATTTAAGTAGGAAAACAGTGTAGAACTATATCAGTTTTAATTTTCACACAAACTTTAACTTAAGTTGGAAAGCAGTGTAGAACTATATCAGTTTTAATTGTTACACAAACTTTAATTTAAGTAGGAAAACAGTGCAGAACTATCAGCTTTTATTTTTACACAACTTTTATTTAATTTGGGAAATAGTGTGGAACTGTATCAGCTTTTTTTTTACAACAACTTTACTTTAAGTGTAGAACAGTGTAGAACTATATCAGCTTTTATTTTTCGAAAAAACTTTAATTACAGTTGAAAACACTCACTATATAGATCTATATCAGCTTTTATATTTAGACAAGCTTTAATTCAAGTTAGAAACAGTGTAGAGCTATATTAACTTTCATTTCTGGACAAACTTTAATTCTAGTAAAATATAGTGTACGGTATAGTCTGACATTATTTATTTCAGTTAATTGTTTATTTCAATTATACTTATAATTATTTATTAAATTTTATGTGCTTCATGGTGTGTATTTTTCTGAACTTTAATTTGCTCTAATTAGATAAAACAAAAAAATTCTAACATTTTTTGATAAACAGAAAAGTTTTAAGAAAATTGCACAATTATTAGATCACACCAGGTTAAATCCCTATACAAACATATTACATGTGAAAAGGATAAAGAAAACAAGGGGCTTTAATTAAAATACTTACAATATTTTTGCCATTGAAACATGCTGACAGATATTTTTAACTCATAAGCAAACTGCTTGACTATATGCAGCCTCTTTAAACCCCATCAGCCTGTACAAACATACCTACATGCTTACAATTTTCTATCTTCTTTAAAATGTTATTTAACAACTTTCCAATAGAGAGGAAAGAATTGGTTGCAGAAATTTGAATTGAAGGGTATGTCAAAAAAGGATAAAATATGCATACTTAATCCATGTTTACCTTAAGTCCCTCATATTTGTTATTTGGCACAATAATTTACAAGTATCAGGTAGGACAATGAAAATTGCCAAGGACACTGATCAGGGAAGATATCAAACTAAAAAATATTATCTCCCTTTCCACTTCTGGTTTCCAGCTGCTTAAAGCTTACAACTTTAACAAAAGGCAAGTAAACAGGAAGCTAGGCTATCAAAAAGACCATTGAAGTAATATGTAATATCAAATATTAAAAAAGTAATATGTTTTTATTAAAAAAGCAAATATGCTTTTTATGTGTACTTTATAATAAAAGCTTATTGCCCATACACCTCATTTACTAAATGACAAAGATATTGAGTTTCTACGTACGTAAACAGTCATAAACTGGTTAAGGTCTGTAAAAAGGTTACAGAAAACTGATAATACCAACACAAAAGGATCAATAAAATAAACATTTCAGTCAAGAAAAAACTAATTTTAAATGTTTTAGAGTTTCTGTTGCTTTCAGTGATTAAAATTGGTGGAATTTCACCTTTAAAGCACAATGTGGCTGAAAATGAAAGTTACCCAAGGTCAAGACACCTTTACATCATACAATAATTTTTTACTTGTTTATCATTTTTCTGCTGTTTTATCCCTATGCTTATCAGTCATTGTCATATTGAAATTGATGTTTAGGCTATCCAGATGATGTGGTCATAGTAAGTCACCAAGGGCGTAGCTTCCTAAAGGCCGTGTAGGCCGTGGCCTACACATTTTTCCCAAAAATAAAAATGCCAAATCTACAATAACATCTTCAAGGGGGTGGGGTGTTAGGAGGGTGTAGTACTTGAACTAGATCTTAAAATCCTGACAAATGCGACATTTGGACATCGAGTATTTCATTTAGCCAATACATAATTTAATGCTAAATACGCTTCGTCTGGCATTCAGAAGGAACTGATTGATATTTGTGCCAGCCAAATAAGAGAAAAACTGCTTGAAGATCGTTGTATGAGTCCCAACAACCAACAAGTCTACCAAAGAGCAACTGTCAATGTGCTTAGGCTTCGTTGATGAGAGATGAAACGTGAGAAGAATGTCTAGGGTTCATCGAATGCCCTTCTATCAAAAGGGTTGCACTATGCACAAATGAAATGGATTTTTTGCATGAAACAAATATTGAGATATTGAAGATCAGAGCTCAATGTAAATACGGTGCCTCAAACATGTCTGGAAAAATATCATGGGCTGCAGACACACGTGCGTGAAGTTCCCCGAAGGCAAACTATATCCATTACATATGTCACATTGCTTGAATCTAGACTGGTCCATAGTTCGAACGTTCCCTGTGTTCAAATTATGATGGCATCAGTTCAGGACGTCGAATTCCTATTCGATTATTAAGCGAAACAACTGGCAGCCTTCAAAGATGAGCTGTCAAGAGACATCACAAAGAAAGAGGAAATTAACCGGCGCATAAAGATCCGCTTGCTGTGTGAGACACTTTGTTCCTGTCATGCAGACGCACTCAAAATGTTCCAAAAATGCCTTCCCCATAGTGGTACGCGCCCTTAAAGCACTTCATGAAGACAGGGACAAGAAGGCTATCCAGTACTTGACCGCTGTACTGCGATTTGAGTTCATTGTCTTAATTGCTGTGGCGCAACACATTTTAGGCAGTACCGTGAAGCTGACAATCCTTCTTCAGAAGGAAGACAATGATTTGCTACACGCTTTTAGAGAAACAAACGTTATTGTCAAGTTGTGCAATGACTTGAGGGCTGATTCTGAAGTGTGGAATGGAGTGTTTCGAAAAGCATCCGTTTTAAGCTCAGACTTTGGCATCCAACCATCAATGCCGAAAAGAGCTGTTCGACAGCAAACAGAGCAAATCCAGAGGTACAAACACCATCTGACTACTTCAGAGTAACCTTGTACAATGTCTTCATCAATCATTTAGTTAAAGAAATTTAAACCCGTATCCTAGGAAATGAAGAATGAAGACAGATTCAGCTCAAAAATGAATTGCCTTCATAGCTGGACATTCAATATAATTATGCTGCTTCTGCCCCCAACATCTAACAAACAAAAATTGCATGATGGAGGGTTAGATGGAGCATCACAGTGGCAACACCATATAGACAACAGGACACTATTAAGCAGACAAACAAGGACCTTTATCCGTGTATATCCACAAGTTTATGGGTTTTTCTTATCATGCCACCTACATCAGCCTCTTGTGAAAGATCGTTTAGTGGAATGAAAAGAATAAAAAAAACTTCCTGCGAACGACAATGAAAACCAACAGGTTGTCATCCTTGGCCATGATCCACAGCCACAGGAACATGAACATGGATGTTGACTGTGTCATCAATGTGTTCGGGTTGCAAAAATGCCGGAAGCTTGAGTTCTATAAGTGACCTAGGAAGCCAAGTTTGTTGAAGAAAAGCAGTATAAATATAGATGGCATTGTTTGTGAATTCGATCCTATTACCCTTTTGCTTTGACATTTTATGAGATTTAATCAATATTTTTTTTTTATTTCTTTTGAACCGTCATGAACAATTTTCTTGAGAAATAATAAATACTAATCTTTGATATAAGGCAAATTGTTATGAAACTGGGTGGGCATGCCCTCGGACACCACTAGAATAATTTGGCCTACACATTCATGTTAGGCAAGCTACACCCCTGGTCCCTGAAAATCAAATGCAACATAACACAAGACAGAGAGAGGATCAACCTGTCAATCACCTCTAAATGAAAGTCATTACTGGTTCAGGACTTGAGCTGCATTCCAGTGGCAGTCTTGGGGCATTCTACAAATGGGTTTGTTCATTTTTAAGGACCCCATGTGGGCCTGGGGCCTGCTAATGTAGCACAAGAATTTGGACCACTGCTTAACTGTGGCATGATCGAAAGAGGTGACTAACAGGGTTTGAATATGAATCTGGAGTTTCTGTATATCTTATTCTCTTGCAGGCACTAACTTGTTGGATCCATACCCCATATATTTATCTTGATGTAAATGAGATGGGGATCCAACAAGTTTTTTCCTGAATTTCGCCATATAACCTATACAGTGTTGTGGTGCTGTAAAACCCAACTCAATCATTTTTAAGGTAAAAAAAGACTTAGATAATTTCTACAATGAGGAACAGGGAAAATGGTTGTAAGTGGTTACCATGTCTTTTGGTTCATTTTTACACTTTACAACTCTTAACAACTTCAAAGTTGAAAGACTTACTATTCAACTGCAAAAATTCTATGAAAATCTCATACAAAGGTACTCAAAAGCACATTGCAAGATATACAGTGCCACTGAAGTGCCACTGTGTAATTATTGTCACACCATGTTCATGTATTGCATTCTGGGCTATGTACTGGGAAACTATCAGAGATAAAAACAAACAAAAATTCAAAAGTTATCTCCCTTCTGGTCCTTGTTTTCCAACAGCTTGCTAGCAGGTACATACTGGGTAACAAAAAATAATTAAAACGTAGTCAAACTGAAAGGGAATTGAATATTCAAAATGTATCTATAACTTAAAAGTAAAATGGGTTTTTTTGTGTACTAATTATAGGTTATTGCCTATACACATGAGTTACTAAATGACAGGGCTAAGAGTTTTACGTATTTCGAGTACAACATAAAATGAAGGAGGTCTATAACAAGGATATAGAAAACTGGTTATACCAACACTCAAGGATCAGCAAAGTAAACTTTTCAGTCATGATAAAACTTGTTTTTAAATGCTTTACAGTTTGTGTTGCTTCCAGTGATTTAAACTAGCTTCTAACCTTGTATACTGAAAATGAAGGTTACCCAAGGTCAAGGTCACCATCACATCTAAATTTTCCATATGTGTTTCATTTTTGTGCCGTTTCATCACTTGGATTATCAGTCATTGTCATAATTTAGTTGTTTTTAAGTTTATCCAGGTAATGTGGTCTTAGTAAGTCACTGAAGTGGTCTTAGTGAGTCACTGAACTCAAATGCAACATCACACAAAACAGAATGAGAGGTTTGGCAGGTTGTCACCTCTAAATGCACTCCTGTGGCAGTCTTTGGCATTCTAGGAATGGGTTTGTTCATTTTAAGGTAAAAAAGAATTAGATAATTTCTACAAAGAGGAAAATGGAACAACATCAAGTTGCAAGTGGTAAGAAAACAGCCAGCTGCTGCCACCGATATGAGACTGTTTCAGTCCAGCTAATATATGTATATCGCATTCACTAAAGGATCCTTCACATTAAATCTATACAGGACTTCAGAGATATGCCATCATATCATATAAAACACACAAGTTTTGCAAAAACAATCAAATAGATAAAAGGCCTTTAATGACCACTGCTCATATTACATTCAAAGTTATGTCTTCTAGAAAGTTTCATGTTTTAGATCATCCACCTGGTCAATTTATTTTGCATTGTGTGATTAAAATATAAATCATTTATGTTATCAAGCTTTTACCATCTGTCATCACATTAATACAAGTAATGCACACTTGATGGTTGTTTGCTAGAAAGGAACATAAAGGATGGCAATGGCATATTAGACCCGGGATTATAACTTTTTTCGTGCTTAACTCAATAAAAATTGAGCAAGGAAATATAATTATTTCTTTTAGTTTAGATTTTTGAGACATTTTCATGTGAATATAATATAAACAAGCCCAATGAATATAAGAGTTGAATATACATTTGAATCTAACTCATCAAAAAATTTAGTGCTTTAAATATGTAAAAATTTGAATATGAACCTGTGTTGAGCAGAAAAAAACTTATAATCCCAGGGTCAGGTTATCCTTAATAATCACAGACTAGGTTTTATCAAATATAAGCATATTTGTGGACAGAAACTTAATTCAAAAATTAAAAAAAAACTTTTTCTAAAAAGCTAAAAAGCAATACTGTAGGCAATATTTTTTATCATACAAACATTTTAACTGAAATATCACAAATTTTAACAGGAGGAACAATGGCCGAAGGAGGGAGACAACTCAATGGTGGATACCCGAAAGAAATATTGCAAGATTTTCCTGGTAACCCATCAGAGTTTATATGTGGGATATGTAAACTTGTTCTGAGGATACCCCTACGAGCTACACAATCTGGACGTCTTTGTTGCCGAAGTTGTGTGCATGCTTTCAGACTCAAGTATGCTTCTTGTTTAGTTGGGTTAAAAGTTAGTCACCAACACCGTTAAGGTCTTATATATAAGCCTGGGGTCGTCGGGCACAATAAAATCCTGAAAAAAGTCACTATAGTGACTACCCCAAGCCTAGAATTCACCAACAATACAATAGTTTAAGACTTTAGTTCAAGAACACATCTTGTAAAACATACATACAGTTAATCTTAATTTCATTCATACTTTTCAAACATTTTCTCATAAAGATAAATAGCTCTAATATAGTTAACTTTTTAAAGTCATCTCTGACATGGAGTAAACTTATAATGGTTGAATATTGCATTCATGTGTTCATTACTTCAAGTCTAAGTCAAGAATGGCTGGTGAATTCAAAGCCTCCTTGGGTAAAAACCACCGACCTTGTCAAGTATGTTACCTAAAACCTGACAACTTTCATCATGGATTTTCAAATGACTGCCTGGTTAGCATCTGCTTCATTTGTGGGTGGCCATGAGTTTGTTTCCCGAGCGGGTCAAACCAAAGACTTATATATAAACTGGGGTCACCATTTGAAAAAATATTGATAGAAGAACCTGTATATGTTAGATGTTTCATATAAATATCCGGGCTCAAGCTTCAGCATGATTTTCAAAAAGAAGACATTAGGTTAATTACAATATAAGCATATGTAAAATTAAGACACCGATGAAGCTGGACATAAACCTAACCCCTCAAGGGTCACTATTTGAACAAATATAATACAAGACACACAAAACATCAAAGATCTAGCTTGTATGGCTTCAGAGTAAAAGACTGTTGAAAGCCATAATGAAGATCAAAAACATGTTAAAATTGCAATATTTTGTACCATTGTGCATAATCATGAATAAAGAATATCCTTGAACATATTTATTTTATGAGATTATATTTGATTTATTATATATGTAATTGAAAGATCAATGTGTTTATTTCTAATTTGACTATGTTAGTGGTATCAACTATTGTTTACGTAGCTTCGTTGCATCTCACGAATCCCTGTGATATGGAAAAATTAAAGTCTGATATAGATCTACTGGATACCGGTAAATAGAACACGAGTAACATAAAGCCAACGACATCATAGCTGATGCATTCAGAGAAGATCAATACACCCAATATAATGATAGACATCTCAATTGATTTGGAAAAAAATGCAATTTTGAGCTTTATTATGGCTTTAGGTTTCCACTATGTAATTCATGGGGACAGTAAATTTATCTCCAGTCACTAAGTACAAGTTCGAAAATTGAAAAACACAACAAAAAGCAACAACAAAACATGAACCAATAAACTTTCTTTTTATATTACAGACATGAAGAAAGAATGCCACAGCCAAATCTTACTAACAATGGCAATCCATTTCCAGAGGTAATTTCTTTCATATTCATGATGGAATTAATAATGTTTAATGCGAGCAACATAACTTATCAATTACATTTAAATTAATGATGAAGAAATATGATGGTCTTCATTAATTCCACAAATTTCTCTAAACAAGACTGAGGAAATGCTTTAAACTTTAAGGAATTGAAGATTTTTTATGTATACTACTCATATTTGATAAAGTGTCAAGATTGTAATGATACATTTTTCATTGACTGTAGGTATATGTCATAAAGGTTTTACTGTAATCAGTGCAAACATGTAAATGAATAGTATACATGTCATTTACCTAGCCAATAGTCATTGCAGCTCAGCACCTTGAGCAAGAATGACATACCCAAACAAGAGGGTCATGATGGCCCTAGAGGCACTCACCTGAATATGGTAGCCTTAATCCCTGGGTTCATATTTGTTTTTTAACTGATTAATATAATTTTAGCATTCTTTTTATAGTGGCATCCAAGAAACATTTATGCCAAATTTTAATTTCCAATCTGGCCACTAGTCTTGGAGAAGAAGATTGTTTAAGTTTTCACTATATACATGTATGGAAAACAGACTCTGCCCCCTGGCTGCCATGTTTTTTTACAAATCAAAATAATTTGAACAACCTCTGTAGAGGGTCACACAAGAAACACACATGCCAAATTATTTTCAAATCTGGCCATTAGTTTCAAAGAAGAAGATTTTTAAAGTTTTCACTATATACCTATAAGGAAAACTGACTCCGCCCCCTGGCGGCCATGTTTTTTTACAAATCAAAATAATTTGAACAATCTTTGTAGAGGG
>JAULCC010466836.1:0-11011 GCA_032358795.1 Nuttallia obscurata | reverse complement strand
AAGAGTTCACCTCGGTAGGACGTCACGTTATGGAGATACACACATTGTCCACGAATTTTTGGATCACCCCTCGTACAGGGTGTCCAAAAAGAAAGTTAACAGTTTCATTCCCTTATAACTTAATCAAATATTGAGTTATATTGTGAAAAATACACCATTTTAAAGCGTACATGCTCAAGTTTTTATTATGCGTAAAATTTACGCGCTAAAATCTGAAATGTCGCGGCGTAATGATGTCATGCTACAACTTGTTATTTTTAAGATGGTGCGTCTGACGTAGGATCAGCATATTTTTATCATGAAAAGTTATTACGAAATTAAAAGTGTTACCGATGTGCAAAGGAAGTTTAAATATGCATATAAAGGCATGAGTGTGAGTAGAGTGAACATCTACAAGATTGTACGAAAGTTTTAAGAAATTGGGACAGTAAAAGATACTCCAAAGTCGGGTCGTCCAAAAACCAGTAAAAGGGACGAAAATGTTAGCGCATTCCGAAATATGCTGCACCAAAGTCCTGAAAGATCCATAAGGCGCAAATCATCAGAGACAGGTATTTCTAAATCATCTGTACATAATATAATGAGAAAGGATTTAGTACTGTACCCATACAAATTAGCTTATCAATAACTGATCAAGTGGAAAGACTAACATTTTGTAACTGGGCTTCTAAAGTTGTGAGTAATTATGCCGACACCTTCCAAGATTTAGTGATGAGTCGCATTTCTTATTATCTGTACATGTGTGCAAACAAAACATGAGATTTTTGATCAGTGAACAGCCCCATTGTTTCGCCGAGAAACCGTTACATGGTGAGAAAGTCATAGTATGGTGTACTATGTCGTCACATGGCATTATTAGTCTGTTTGTGCTTAGTGATACGGTAAACTCCGAACGTTACTTGTCTGTTGAACAACAAATTCCTTCCTGAACTACGGAAATTTTCTATTGATATGAATAGTGTCTGGTTCATGGAAGATGGGGCAACACTGCACACTGCAAATAAGATGTTAAATGAAATATATGAAAAGTTCGGTGACAGAGTAATTTCCGGGAAATACCTAAAGGTGAAGCACTATGGTATGACATGGTCCGTCCACAGCCTGGATCTCAATTCTTGTGATTTCTTTCTCTGGGGCTATCTGAAGTGTACAAACCAAAGCCAACAAACACATCTATGCACCTCAGAAACATTAGGAGAGAAGTAAGGAAGATCAGTGTTGACACTTGTTCCAATGTAATCAACAGGTTTAAAGAGCGAGTGTATGAAGGAAAGCTTCAAAAGGGCAGACATCTTAAAAACGTCATAAACTACTAAACTGACGTCATAGACAAAATATGGTAATTTTAGTATATTGACATTTTTCTGAAATATGAGTGTTCATCTTAAAACTGATACAGGATAAAATTTATATCTATTGTCAATACATGTGCAAGTTTTCATTGTTCTAGCAGAATGTAATGCATAATAAATAGACATTAAAACTGTTAACTTTCTTTTTGGACACCTTGTACTTGTGTAATATTTTGAGTTAGGATAAATGATTTTTAGACAAGCAGGCAAAAATCTAATCATGTAATGATGTATACTTTGTTTTATGTATGTTTACTACGCATACTGGAGTAAAATTAATTAACCCTCAACCTGCTTATTATTCATAAATGAGTAACTGTATTTGATTTATTAATAATGTTTCTAACAGAAGTTTTTTTTTGATGTGGTGGATGATTATAAGGACCATAGCATGAAATTAATGTGAGAATCATTTGTGCCAAACCTGATGTCAATAAGGTTCATTGAAATATCATCAGTAGATATCAAATTATCTGAATTTGACAATTACTACAGGTTAAAATGGATTCCATATTACCAGACCTTGAATTCCCCATCTGGTCTAGTTGAATTCCCTATTTGGTCTAGAGGATATTTTTAGACTTTGAGTTCAAGAAGGCATTTTGATAAATTCTATTCAAACTTAAAATACATGTTCACGTCAAGGTAAGTAGCTGAAATGAAGTTAAAAAAATTATTCTCTGCTACCTAGCAAAACAATCCTGAATAGAATTGCATTCTTGAGTTCAAGAGTATTTTTACAAATGGTTGGTGAATTCATGGCCTGTTTGTATGAGTAGTAATAAATTGGTGCATACAGTATTGGTATTTTTTGTCATTTTGGAAAATTGTCAGGGTAAACAGTGATTAAGAATAAGTTATATTCCACCTGGGTCCCTTCGTCCTGTTTTCAAAATCAAGTAATTGGTTTGTGAAGATACACATGAAATAAGAAATGGTTGTTTACTTAGGAATATTTTTATATTATTTAGTAAGAAACCCAACATCCCAGTGCCTTAAAATCATTAATGTTCAGTCACCTTTCAAGTACAGCTGATTTTTTGTCGAGATTATATGCACGAAAAATGGTATGAGTATGTTAAAACTAACAGATACCAGCTATGACGATACTTTTGCAAAATGTTTTTTCAGGCTGTGGTTGGAGATGCTTGTAGCAAATCCGACAACCAAAAATGGACTGTGTACTTGTTTGCGTGAATTTGGACAGCAGGATAATGTTCAAGGTATTTCCTTTATACTTACAGCCACAAAGAACTGGCTCAGAGAGCAAGATGTTGGAGGAGATGATGTTTGGTGCTGAGGGGTTTGCCTACAAGGGGACATCACTAAAAGTGCATGTGATTAGGTAAGTAAGACAACACTCTCAAACGTTGGCTTTTTTTATAATCTTAAGATTTTCGGTAGAATGGAATAGAATAAAACATTTTTTTCTTAAAGTTTTAGAGAAGAATGTATTTATCAAACCTTGAAGCAAATCTGATATAAATCACACTGATATTGACTAGATGTGCCTGCAGAAAAAATCTATACAAACAACATATCCCCTTTCGCATACTGTAAGCTTTTGTGAGTGCAATATTGCTGTATATTGTATAATTTTATAATATTTTGTGTACTAAAATAATGAAACTTGATCAGAAATGTGAAAGATGTATATGTTCATGAACCTCCTAAATGTTCTTGGTTAAAATTGATAATTGCTTTCAGAAAATAATGTCCTATTTAGTTATTTTCAAAAACTCATTGTAATAGTTTCACAAACTAGCAAGCAATTATTATGTAAACTTAAGCACAATTAGATTGAATAATGGCATATTAAAGAAGTTTGTTTTTGATATTTTCAAATTACAAATACAGAAAATACACTGATTATTCACTGGCTGTAAATGCAGAATGGCATGTCTTAAACATTCAGTCAAAAGATAACACTTTAACAGAATAAACAACAGCCTGAATTCAGATTAATATTCTTCACTAATTTTACAGGAAGCCTCCAAAGTTGATGCTTACCAAAGTGTTCATACCTGAGAAGCCAAAGAAAACCTGCCTTAAGTAAGTACAGTTGCCAATTTAATAATTCTGAGGGTTCTTTCTTTATGTTTTCTACCAACCAATCGCCATGACAGGTGACTCTTGTAGTGTTTCTACCAACCAGTTGCCATGACAGGTGACTCTTGTAGTGTTTCTACCAACCAATTGCCATGACAGGTGACTCTTGTAGTGTTTCTACCAACCAATTGCCATGACAGATGACTCTTGTAGTGTCTCTACCAACCAATCACCATGACAGGTGAATCTTGTAGTGAGGCAGCACTATAACTTGTCTCAAGCATGCACTATCATGATTTGACAGCAACATTACAACCCAGAACAACAGATCAACAAACTATTGGTGTTAATCAGCACCACCACACTGTCCTATACTAAGTTCTAAACTCCATGATTCACACGATTTCTGCTTGTATTTGGAAATATTTGCTACTGACATATCGCCAATAAACATCTACTTGTACAATAACGTCCTGTATGCTGTAGCTGTATACAAGTCCTGTCTGGTCTTAAGCAATTGATTGAAACGTTCCTTTATTTTCATGTCAATTAGATGTAAAGTGTATCTAATTTGATAGCAAACTATGTAAATCCAACACTATATAGTCAGAGTAACAAGGAAATAACTGTAAAAGATCTTGAGATAAATGGCTACAAAGCATAATTGTACTCTGTTTTATACTTACAGTGACGGTGAGGAATCAAACAGTTTCTCCAGTGCACCGGACTTGTCTATACCACGTGCAACTTCTCTGGACAACAGGGATATACGAGGAATATGTAAGTATAAAATACTTATCTAGCAGGAGACCCCTTGATAGAACACTTAAGTTGCTATAGCTGCTTTAGAGATTCCTACTTCTAAACCTGATGTCATGGCAGAAAGTAGGACTCTCACAGAAGTCTATGGGTACAACTGTAGTAGCATTGAATTTAATTAAATGACAAGAGAAAAAGATAAAACTTTGAAAGCAAAGATTTAATTCTATACAAATTTTAATATCATATAATATTCAGTCTATGAATTTTGAATCTCATTGGAATATTAAGCTAAGCTAGGTTGATGTACCCTGCCTTGAGACAGACAGAATTATCAAAGTCATAGACACTGCAATGATAACATGATTAACTTCATTTTAGACATACAATGTATCGGGGTCAGTTGTGGCTGTAGATAATTAATGTAAGAGATAGGAAGAAAGAGGTTGAAAACTTCTGCAATAAATTAATGTAAATTGTAGTATTGAGTCGATGCCTGTTTTGTAAAATTTCTTAACAATTCATGCCTTTGCGTTGTAGCTATAAAAATACTAATACCATACAACCCATAACGTTACTATAGGTTTTTACTGAATGTGGCTTGTATGTGTTTATATATAAATGTTGTGTTTTACAGCTCACAGCATTCCTATGGATGTTCCTTCTCCGAAAGGAAGCTGGAGTTTTGATTTGATTGATGAGGACAGTGGCCTTGCATCATGTGAGTTGTTTTACCATTTGGTAGTTTATACATTTGGTAGATGAGACTTTGGTAGTTTATACATCTGCGTTTGATGTGTTTGGTAGTTTATACATTTAGTGGTTAGTACAATTGGTATTTGATATGCCTGTAGTTGATACAATTTGAAAATTTTTGATACATTTGGTAGTTGATAAAATCTAGAAGTGGATAAATTTGGTAGTTTATACATATGTGTATGTAGTTTAAACATGTGGTAGTTTATGTATTTGGTTGTTGATGCATTTGGTAGTTTGAACAATTGTGTTTGATACAATTGGTAGTTGATACTTTGGTAGCTTATACATCCATGTTTGATGTATTTGGTTGTTGATACATCTGTAATTGATACATCTACATATTACAAGGCATAAGTGAAATGATCATAATTATCAACAACTTCCAATGAAGTTATTATTTCCTGAAGTAACATTCTCTTTGATATTTTATAGTTTTTAATTCTGTACATATTTCCAAGATTTATCTTCCACTGAAATTTTCCATTGGAGAACAATTGCTGTTCTTTTTCCACTGGAATGTTTTTTATTGATCACACATGAAATGTCACGCTGTATATGTACAGACAGACATGTAGCTTCAAATTAAATTTCCCCTATTGTTTGACAGTGACCTCTAGTGGCAGTTTCCAGCAGCCTTGTCCTTCACCAGGCAGTACAGGAAGTAGCTGTAATAGCCTCAACCGCAGGTGGCAAAGAGGGCAATCTACAACACTAGAGGGAGTTGTACGCAGGAAGAGTATGCAAGATATACTGTCCAACGAGGTAAAAACTGAAATATTCAATTGCATTTTGTTTCAGTATAAAGATGTTGGTATCTGTTGAATCCTAAAATATTAATGCTATTGCTGATGTTTCGTTATACACCTGAAGATACATAGAATGGTGGTTAATTGTGGTTAATCAAGTTAGGTAACTCTGTCTTACATTTACATTTAATGCAATGATGGTCCTTTATTTTGTTACATAGAAAATCTTCTGCGTGCAGCTACATTAAAGTTAATATCGCAGTTACTACTTCATATAAGATGGAAAATGACCATATCAAGCAAGCTTTTAGAGCACATGCCCTTGGGGGTTTCTTGTTATATTGATATCTTCTCATGGCATCAAAATGGAAGTAAATGTATCAAGTTAAATTGTATTCTTCTAGATGACCTCCTCTAACAGACCAAAAAGGTGTAAGATGGCCCTTGGAATTATGTTTGGAGCTATAGATGAAACAAGTGAGGAAGCTAACATGTGAGTAGTGCCAAGATCCAAATGTATAACAACACATGAACAAAGAAAAAACATCAGGGATATATCTTAACCATGATTTAATGATATTCTCACATTGATATCCAAAAATTCCCACAACATTTCATAAATGAGAGACACATCACTTGCCGATATATAATAATATTGGCCAATTCTTTTCCTTTTTATCCTTTTCACCAAGTAAACAGTATCATTTTTGCTTGTTACAGGAACTCATGTGTTAATTACTATATGAAAGAGAGGTTATTACATGTATTAAATTGGCGATGTACAGTTTTAATTAGGAGCATTCGCTATAAAGGGCATGGCATTTGCACAATATGCAAGCTAAAACTTGTACAGGCTAGGTCTAAAGGCAAATATTAACAATTACGAAATCTTTACAAACTGTCTGTTGAATGGCTTTTGTCAGATATAACCTGACTACAATGAAGTTCTAACTTTCTACAAGCTATAGCTAATGTGTTATGGACAATTAACATTAAAATACTGGCTTGTCATAGTTTGCAATAGCACAGAGGTTTGTCAGCAAACACAATATGCCAAATATATATACTTTTCGACTTGGTGTATATGTTTCAGCAAGTAGGTTATGTCAGTTTTATCCATGTGTTATGTCAGTTTTATCCTTTATGTTTTCAGATTGTTTGAGAATTTTTTCTTCTCACACATTGCTCTCATGGAAGGACATCTAGAGCAGCTACGGAATGATGTGGAGAAGGCTTATTTTAGTCACAGTCAGTTCTTGCCTAGAATGATAGAGGTATGACAGTGGGAAATACTCAGTTAAATGAAACAACAAGTATTCTACTGTATAAGTTACCAACAATTTTTCAGTCTAATTCTGAGTGATGGCAAAATATTGACAACAAGTATGGCTGACTGCCATTGCTATTTTTCATCAACTTATATATATTTGTCATGTGGTACTTATCCAGCTTTGAAAGTACTCAAAACTTAATTGCTATAAATTGACCTTAATTGGAATACTCATTATGATGGGAAGACATATTGTTTTTGCTTCTATTGTCTGTCTGTCACAAACTGTGTCCGCTCCATAACTTTTGAACTACTTGAAGGGATTTTAAAATAATTCGCTATAAATGTTCACCAAATTGAGAGAAAAAAAAGCAGAGTACATGTTACAACCAGCTTGGTATAAGGTCAAGATGGTACTTGGAAGTCAAATGTTTCATGTCAGCTCCATCTCTTAAACCCAGACCTGGGTTCAATTACAATTATAATTTAATTAATTATAATTAATTACAATTTCTCAATTAATTGAGAATAATTAATAATTGAGAAAAAAATGAATTACTTTGATTGTAATTAATAAATTAAAATCCCTAAACACTAAATAATTGATAATTAAATTCAATTATTTTCAATTACATGTACTAAACACTTTCACAAACATATCACAATAGACAAGTCATTATGCAGTAAGTCTTAAGACCTGGGGTATGAATTTCACACCTGGTGGTCTCTTTAAGAACACTGATGACTATTAAGTCACTGAATTACAATAACCATGTGTAAAAGTAATCTGCACCAGTTGAATGGCTCTTCTCAATAGCTGGGAAAGTGTTAAGCCTGAGCGCTGTCCATTGACAGACAGCAACTTCGAGGCATTAATGTTTTTGAAATGCAATAAAGACTTATAAACAGGCTACTTGTTACTGATTGTTTGACCTTGTGGTTTTTTTCATATTACGTGATTTGAAAACTTGTAACAAAATTCATTGAATAAATACTATGTTCTGTAAAGCCTCCAACTCTATGGAAATAATTAAAAAGTAATTAATTATTTGCCTAAAAATAATTGTAATTAATTATTTCTGTAAAAACCAAGTAATTATAATTGTAATTTAATTGAAGCATTTCCATAATAATTGTTATTAATTGTTTTTCAAAATAATTGAACCCAGGTCTGCTTAAACCTCTTGAAGGATTTTGAAATAACTTGGCACATTGATGATATTGAGACATTTTGCAGTTTATATATATTAACTATATTTATTGTGGAAATCTCTGGAAGGATTTTTTAAATAATTTAAATAATCATCTAGCTTGTTTACTTTATTCTCTTTTTACCATTGTCAGTCTGTAATCAATTTAATGTTTATCATGTGGCCATCATGGCTGAGTGGTTATGTTCATTGACTTGCAATCTCTCAGCCCCTCACTGCTGTGGGTTTGAATCCAGGTTAGGGCACTTTCTTGCAGGCTTGGGGTAGATTGGTGGTTCCACCTAGGTACTTTCTGTTCTTTAAATGATGTACAGAGGTACCCTAGGGCCTTCCTCAACCTGCTATAGGCTGGAGGTTGTGATATGACTGAAATACTTTTAATTAAACCTTAATTCCAAACAAACAAACATAATGTTAATCATGACAGCCATTAATGAAAGTTTATTCTCATGTACTTTCAAAAACAGCATGCAATAAAACTTTGTTGTAGTATGAACTTTATGTTTCTGTTGGATATAACCAGCGAGTATTCTGTTGCTAGATATGTTTGATTTAAACTCTTTGAGATTATAAGATGAAGAAATAGGCTTCATTGATAAAAGACCAGATGAATAGATTTTAAAAGGTTCATATGTTGGAAATGAAATGAGGCAAGCTGATATTCTGAGGCTTAGTAGAATTTCTTCTATTTTGAAATAACATTTTTTTTCAGGCTTTTGAGGCATTCAAGGTAGACATATGTGACTTGTACACAGCTCCACGTCTGTCAGAGCCAGTCTGGTTAAATATGATGTCTTTTAGCAGCTACAAGTACATGCTTTGTGAAAAGTTTGTACGAGAGTTTGTAGGTCTAGCCACCAAGTTTGATGGAAAAAACACAAAATTGTAAGTTGAAATATTAATTTTTAGCTCACCTGGGCCATGGGCTCATGGTGGGCTACTGTGACAGGTCTTTGTTTATGGTCCCTCTGTCTGTCCATTAATTTTTGCTGCAAACAACATCTCATTCTTAACAGCTTGGCCAATTTTATACGAATGATCCTTTTGTGGTCTCCTTTAAAGTTGTACAAAGAATTGGATTCCATGCAGAACTTTGGTTGCCTGGCAACAATAGAAAAAAATGTTTCTGAATCTTATTGTCAAAAACTAGTGGCCAGATTTAAAAATAATCTGGCGAATGTGTTCCTTAAGTGACCATCTATAAACATTTTTCAATTTGATTAACTTTAAACTTATTTATTTTGGATTGATAATGTTGAAAGCCTATGACTTATAGAAATGTTTTTGAGTCTGTTTCCTGGTTAAAACCATTACTTGGTGTCAGATGAAGGTCAGGAGAAAGGCCCTATATTGGGCACAAACCTACAACCTCCTGAACGCAAGGCAGACACCAGATCACCAGTATGAATGTCAGAGATTAGATATATGCGTTATTCATGCCTTAGTAGTCCTTTACCAATTTTGTTAAAATGCTGACACTGGGGTCAAATATGGCCCAAGTCCCATGAATATCTTATCTTACATAGACTTATTATTATATAAAGTGAAAACTTAAAAAAAGCATCTCCTCTGAAACTATACATGATAGAGCTTCAATATTTTGTTTATTACAGCATACAGGTCCTTTTACTTATTTTGCTAAAATCATGACCTTTGGGTCAGATTTTGCCTAGCTTCAGGGGTCATCTTAATTAACATAGACTTACATAAAGAATGTTTTAACAATCTTCTTTTCCTAAACCATTCATGCTAAAGTTGAGATATTTTGTGTTTAACATTATATCCTGATCCTTTTCCAAATTTGTTAAGATGGTTACTCTGGGGTCAGCTTTTACCCTGCCCCGGGGGCCTCCTGCCTTACATAGATCTATATAGCTAAAAATTAGAAAGTCTTCTCCTCTAGAACCATATCCACTAGAGCTGGGCCCCTCTGAAGCCCATCTTAGACTAGACAGTTGCATTAAGGCTATTCTGTTACATTCCCAATATCACCCTGCATTTCATTTTCTAATTTATTTTCATGTATAAGATTTGTATTAAGGAATTGTGTATGTTTTTAATTCACAAACCCCTGTCGACTTTTTGTATTACAACTTTAGTATTGAACATACCAATCTGTGGAGGGGACAACTAATGGCCAAATAATACAAAAATACATGTATTGCTATGTAAGTATACTTTGACCTTGGTATGTCTTCAAATTCTGTAATTTTCTGTGTTTATTTTAGTTTCATGAGCACTCTGGTGACGGCAGTTTTAACACACCACTTGGCCTGGGTACCAACAGTAATGCCAGCTGGAGGCTCACCTTCAAATACTTACTTGGACAAACATTCAGCAAAATGGGTGGATACACTTGCCAAAACACACCCATACAACCCACTGTGGGCTCAGCTAGGGTAAGTTATTCACAACTTGATAGTAAGGAAATAAAGGTACAATCTTGTATTAAAAAATGGAATGTATTGGGGTTGTTGTTGGTTTTTCTCAGGCTTGCATATATTTTTAGTTGCATTGAAGAACTCGAAACATCACTGAAAAAGTATCTATCCTTACCTTGGACCTCTGACAAGTTTAGTTCTGAACATCTTACATTAGATTTAAGGTCATCAGCAGATTAAAAGTTTCTCTTAACTGGTATAATTTCAATTTTTAGATCACCTGAGCTGAAAGCTCAAGGTGAGCTATTCTGATCACTCACCGTCCGTCGTCCGTCTGTCTGTCTGTCCGTCTGTCCGTCCGTCTGTCTGTCCGGCGTTAACTTTTCCTTTGAATGACTTCTTCTCCAGAACCACTGACTGGAATTTGTCCAAACTTTGACTGGAACATCATAGCATAAACCTTTCTTAATTTTGTTCAAATGGT
>JAULCC010466725.1:0-11012 GCA_032358795.1 Nuttallia obscurata | reverse complement strand
AAACCCAAATTCTGAAAATAAACTATAACAATCAGCTCTTGATGAGTTTGAAATTTCCTCTTGCCATTTTTGAATAATGTTAAGAAATAACTTTAGGTTTCCAACACCGTGTTGCATCCAAACGTTGTTAAAACCTAAAGACTGTAGTAAAGATTTTACATTATACAACCAAGATTGCTTATGTGGGACCTTATGTAAATCATCTAACATCATATTATACTTACATTACATATATTTGAAACTGGCCGCGCTAGCATTCAGCCAAAACATCTCAAGTATTATTTCGGTTTTTACAAGGACATTTGATACTGACCGTGCTAGCAAGCAGCCAAAAAGCCTCAAGTATCATTCCGGTTTTTACAAGGATATTTGATACTAGCCATGCTAGCAAGCACACAAAAAGCCACAAAAAATATTCCGGTTTTTACAAGGATATACGATACTGGCCGTGCGAGCAAGCAGCCAAAAAGTATCAAGTATCATTCCGGTTTTTACAAGAATACTCGATACTGGCCGTGCTAGCAAGCAGCTAAAAAGCCTCAACAATCATTCCGGTTTTTACAAGGATATTTGATACTGGCCGTGCTAGCAAGTAGCCAAAAAGTCTCAAGTATCTTTCCGGTTTTGTTCTCGTGTTTTTGCATTGTATGCTTGCTCAATTGTGACTGTGCAGATTTAACGCTATGTCTGTAATTTTCAGAATGAAGAATTAGTTATCGTAGGGAAAATGTAGCATTAGAAAATAGTACTGTGTATACATAGCAAGGGCTCTTTACATGTCACTTGTGAGAGTAGATGCCAACTTAAATGATGGCAATGAACTAAAGTGGTATCAGTTTTGTTTAACTAATTTTCTTGGGGCAAACTAACGAAAATGATTAAAACCTGTGGGTTGAGATTATCATTACTTAACTAATTATCTGTAGTTGTTTCGATATTATCGATTGCAAAGCTGATTCCAAAAATATATTCAACAAATAAGTAGCAACTAGCTGATCAAATCTGAACATAAAAACACCGATACTTTTGATTACATAGGCGAAACATCAAAGCATACTGTAACAAAGCAATATCAAAAACCGCTTACTTCCTCATGGCTGTACGAGTATATAACCACGTGTGGTCCAGTTGGTATTTCGATTTCTTTGACATAAATAAATCTGGTTTAATAAGATAAAACGAATACATATGTTGTAAACGGAAAAGTGCAAATTTTTTGGGTGTACGTTTTTTGTCAAACATTTGTTGTTTCTCAAAACCAAACAAAATGTTATCCTACATGTCAATACTACTTGATACAAACCTTTAGCAAACGGTTTTTTTAATATTTTTTCAGGTTTATAATTTATTTGCTTTTCGCCGGGCAAAAACAATTCATACCTAAATCAGTACCTGTGTACACGGTGTCAATGGTAGCTTGCTAAAATACTTTTGTAATGCAATCAGATCCCGAAACATTGATAAACTTCATAGCAATCATCAACATACGGCATGTTTATTTATTTGCTGTCCAACCCATAATTATAACTTCTTCAAGGGTTTTATTAAAGAGAAAACAGTTGAAACTTTCATATGTGTAACAAAATTAAACTCTTAAACAGGAACTGCTCGTTTGCAACCTGTTTCTTGAGAAATAGAACATCAGCACTCCCACGTACAGTGCCATACATTTTGCGTTGTTGATTAAATTAGTTAAAGAAACCACAGAAAAAAGGGTTGCTTGATATTCAGGAATTTTACGCAATTAATCAAGTCATTAAGGAGAGGTATCAACCGAAATTACTGAGTGCAAAGATAATATATATCCGATATTTTCTGACGTAGGTAAACGGTCTTTTGCAGCATTCTTGCCACTCAAAACACTCCAGATAAATGGACTGTTCTTGTTACAAGACGAAGCATTTGCTCTTAATAGAACATGGTAATGGAAGTTCTTATTCTTCCAGTAAATAGTTCATTCCAGGAAAACTTAACATAGCGGCTGAGGAAATGGCTGTAAAAGAAGGTCTTTCTGTACGTGATATATTTTACAAGCATTAAAGATCATTTTCAAAATTAAAAAATCCAGAATCTGATTTGCCAACTGAGTTCGAGGTTACAAACTTTACTCAAGAATTAAATCTTGCTCATACTCAATATCGCTTGCCTTTTATTGGTAAAGTTTTATCATATGATTTCTTTTAGCCAATAAAAAACATAGATTTCTGAGAATGAGAACGATTCCATACACAAATCATTTTATAAAGCTATCGACCCCGACTTGACATTTAGCGACGCGTACCAAAGATCACTGTTAAACAACATATGTTGCCAATGTTTCGAATAAAATGTGAATTTTCAGAGTTAAACTATTTTCTACAGTTCCGTCTCATGTACGCGCCATTCTCTGTGGTGAATGGTGCTATTATGACAATAAGTACACGTGTCTCCTCTCTCTGCAACGATATATTAATCTCAAGATTGAATTACCAAATGCTTAAGAAGTGTTACGAAATAAATCCAAATAATATTTGCATAAAACCAACAAAACAGAAACGAATTCAGAAATACGGGAATTTTTATCCTTTATCTCGAAACCTTTTGCAGTAAGGAACTCATTTCCACGAAGACAATAGCTATAAGTATTGTCTAAAATAAGATGTAAAACAAATGTTCCTCATAATCCAAACCACGTGATGCACTACGTTACTTGCCATCCTGTCTGACAGATTCAACATTACATGGCCGTTTGACTCGATAAAGTATTCACTGTCACATTATATTATTGCATAGAGGCACAGAACAGATAAATCTGTTGTCGGAAATAAGAATGTCACTTTTAAAGATTTATTATCGTCATTAAAAGGCAAAATACATGTAAGAATAAATAAGTTTCATCAATTTTCTCTAACTTGCTTTTTATAATTTATTTATTAGTTATCAGTTAATATTCTCACTGCGTCCCTGCTGCATTTGAAAAGGATATCTATTGCTTTTGATTGCTGCACTTGTTTTACTTATCCAGTTGGAAATAAAGACCAGTCTATATTTCGCCATCCATGTAATTCGAATTTGCAGTAAAAACATTGTAAGAGAGACTTTTCTTCTTTGAAATCCTAGCCAGGTTCGCACGTTTTAAGATGCATTAAATTCAAAATCAAATATTAATCAACCGAAGAATGCAATAAGTGCACAAACACACCTGTCATTCATTTTGCATCAGCATATTTACAAGCCGTCCCGTTTAAATTGATTTTGAAATGTTGCACTTCTCGTTGATAATTGGTTTAAATGAATGCACGATACTTGTGAATTCCGTTAGGGAGAACGCTACTTCACATCCATGACAACGGATTTGCATCCGTGCACTTTTAAATACAAATGTGATTACATTTATATTCCTCTCCATCTCTTGGGCATGGTAACGCATCATTTATTTACAACAGCACTAATAACCATCCTATCTTGCAGAATCTGAATAATGGAATCATTCATTTATACATCTGATATGTTCTATTACCATTGTGACGGTAGATATTGATAAAAAACACAAACACTGACCCTCAATGACCCTGACTCAGTGTTTGCAGTCTTTGAACACCTTAATGCATCTCACGCCATTACTGCAAAGATTACAGTTTGTTGGAGGGGAGTTCAAAAGTTTTCCCATAATCTTCAGTTTTGCCAACCCATAAAAGTGCAACTCCTACCCATTGCCAACATGAGCTGGCTGGTGCAACAACATACCGGTATTGTGCAATATTATCTTAATACTACGTCGTGCATAACTGATATGCCTGATGCTTTAGTTAAAACTGTTTTTCTAATTAATAGTATTCGAAATCTAAGCGCAGTACTAACCTAACTTATATGTTACAAAGACGAAGCTACACCAGTTTTGAAATGACTATCGATACCTGATATTATGTCCACAAGTGTAACCTTCAGTGCAAATTTCCAATGATGGAGTGACTTTGACGAATTTTGAAATGTCAATGAGAACAAAAAAAACTATTTTACTTTAAGAATGTTATAATATTAAATGAACCCTCCATTATCATAGACAAACGTTAAACCCTTAAGTAAATTTGTAACTGACTTTAATTTGTAAAAATGATTGAAATTGGAAGTGACGATATATTTTCGCCTGAAGCGCATATTTTGAGATGCCGTATAATATTTGATTTCCTCATAGACCAAAATAATTTCTCCAAATGTATACGAGTATTTGTAATCAACTTCAGTCAGATTCTAAAAGCAAGCCCTTAGGCTATGCTTGAAACACATGCAGCTATATTAATATTAAATGAAACTTTCCTGCGAAAACTGAAAATTTAATCTGCATACCAATTATATTGTATACATCTATTTAAAGGGGGTAAAGCATCTCTGGAGTATGTTTAAGTTTTATTACTGACGGTTGACTGATGCGTATTCATTAGTTTTGCAATAAATAGGATTTGTGTTTCTCAAAAGTTATTTTCTACATGATAGACATTGAAATCTTTGATAACACTCTTTATTCTATGAGATCGTTTCTGTGTCAGTACATTCTACAATCATGGTTTCTGCCAACAACAGCATAGCGGCTAATGCTAGCATAACAAGTTTTGGGTAGTTCCACTATTGTTTTCTTTATGTAGATGGTCTTTTAACTTTTAAAAAAGCGAGAAGTCATGCATATTACATGCATTTACGCCTCTACATTTGTTAGTGGCGAGCGCTGCTATGCTTTTACCATGTAGCCGCAAAAAGTCCCAATTGTACCCACGACGAAGAGGAAATAGCCGGAGAGCGGTACCCTAGTATGAGATATCCCAATTTCTAGATATAGATTTTCCAGTTTTAGAAATTTACGGATTCCCCTGAATTTTGTCCAAACTACTGGATTTCGTATGTATCTGAAAGAAAACTACACAATGTAAATATGTACTCTTAATGTATGATTGGATACTTTGGTCAGACAATACACCGTAAGGTCGACAAATCGGCTAGAAAAATCAGTTCGCTTATTTAATAGTATAGATAGTCTTTTATCATATATCACCAGTAGTAAGTTGTTTAATACACACGTGTTATACAGTATTATAATATTTCTGACTGACTGAGCCTTATCAACCATTCGCTCTCAACTGTTAACGTTCTATTTAGGTTGTAACTCAGTTTATGTTCATCCTCTGTGAACATATTAAATGATGTATTTGTTAAATATAAGAACTGAAACTGAGTTTATGAATAAAGTGTCCTATGTCAAATGTCTGTAAAAGTATGGTTTACTGCGTGACAGTTCATTCTCGTTGTTTAACATTGTTGTGACGATGCACCATGAACAGGTCTAAATAAAACGCCTACCTGTTCTGTTCTATTCTATTCATTTTATGACGCCGTGGCTTGTTGTCTTTTTTAAACATTTATTAAACTCGTCCTGGGAAGTTTTATCATATTGACCTTACTAATGTCAAAGTGCTGGCATAATCACATTGCAGCCTGTCATTTATACATGAAGATACTTGCCTACGTATTTCCATCTCTGCTATGTCGTATACATGAGAGTCAATAACAACCATATGTTTGCGGAGTGGCTAGCCATTGCTAGCCATTGTGTTCCAGTAAAGAACAATGTTTATTCTATAAATAGCTTAACTCTATCTTGAAGAATAAACACCATCAATTACTTTTATTTGCCATAATACTTTCATTAATATTTACACTACTGTTCGCTTTATCGTGGAATATTCTGTTTATTTAGGCAGATGTGCCGGCATATGTCCGAAATTTCTCCGAAAATTATACATTATTGCAGTTTGGGCGAAAGAACACATGTTCTTCTTTGAGTCTCAATCTAAATATGCCATTTTGTGGTAAATAATGTTGTTCTTAAAGATGATAACCAAAGCTTTCTCATAACGAATAGGTTTATTTATTGATTTGATCTATAGATATTTCACATTCGCTGTTAATTCTATGTCTCTTGAAGATGGTACTCTTAATTTGATCACTGATTGTGTTTCTGGAACCATGTCTACATCACTAAAGTTAAACCAAATTAAATTTGTCTGGCTCTAACTACATATGCACAGATTGTAATCGACAACCAAGTAAATTTCAGTTAATCAATTCAATTACCCTTTAGCCATATGCTTTTATCCTTTAGCAGTATGTCTGTACTTCTTCCAAGCCTGACCTGCATTTGAAATGTAATGTCTGTCTGGCAATATACGTAGATAATAGCTTGTCAATATTTAACACTGATACAATCTTTGAAACGCCTAATTCTCTTATTGTTTGGGGAGTTTTATGCCACTGTCACGTAATAAAAAGATAATAAAAGGTTGAGAGAAAGTAAATTTCAGCATCAATTTTATCATCCTTTTTTGCGAGAAAAAAACTCAAATACCGCAAAGTTGGATATAGCATTATTTGGTTTCTAGATGAGCTGTGAAGCAACTTAGAGCCAATGATTCCGTTTGCTCGTCACACCTTATGGGCGAATTTGTTTAAGCTGAAAGTGTATCCGGGTATATAGCTTTTCATATATCATAATTCTTATCTTCAGGGAGAATTTCGTTAAATGACATAGGAGACATGGGTTATTTCACAGAATAAATGTACTAAATTTTTAGATAATATTTTAAAAAATTTTTGAAATGGGTTCATTCTGTTTGTATGCCACATAGACTGCCATTTCTAGGAAACAACCCCTATCACAAATGGTCCCGTCTTTAGGAACCGGCTTATAAATTTAGATTACCAAGTAATTCTCTGAGAAATCATACGGAGGATATACAAAATGATGATCACGACCAAGAAATGGTTTTAAAGCTTGTTGCATTATTTTGCATGAAATTTCAACACATTTAATGGTTTTACTGAAACGAAATGAACTAAGATCAAACCTGTTTGAATAGTATTTCACCTTTTTATACTAGACCGGGGCAAATTAAAGACATGTTATATATTCCTAAACTTAATCACATATACCCTATATTTATCTCCGGTATTTGCCGGAAATCGCCGAGTAGATACGATTGATATTCCGTCTGTATAACGATACATCGTTACTGTTTGGCATGGAAGTTTAACATTCAACAACAAGTCTGTAGATCGTCTATTTAACTGTTGCTAACGACATGCCAAAGCCTCGTTTATTTGAAGAGTTAATTACAATCCATTTTACAAAAAAAATCCATTTCATGAAAAAGTTCGGGGTTGTGTTTTCATGGTGGTCTACGAGTAAAAGCTGCAGGAAGCAAAAAGGCCATAGATACACTTCGTATAAAAAGAACAGAAACAAAATCAAGAATTTCAGAAAATTGACTTTAGGCGATAAAATTGGAGCTTTTTTACGTAAAATACATACATAAAAAGAGTTAAATTTTACAATACTTTTTCTCATTGTCCTCCAATGGCATAACTATAAATGTAATTACCTATATTTATCTATATTATCACTGCTTTCTTATTTTGAATCCAATAAAAGATTTTTTCCTAAAATGTTTGGGGTGTTCAAATGCGTTTTTCTCAAATTTTAATCGAATGACACCGATATGTAATTTTATCATTTAATTTACCGATATGTAATTTTATCATTTAATTGATTATATTTTTTAATATAAAATATGTGAAAATGGAAACATTCTGAATCGGGAAAGACGTTATGAATATCATGTTGAATATTTATATTTTAAAGACCCCATAGATTTTTATGTAGAACTAACCGATGACATTTATCGGTCAAAATCTATTCCAATTGAAATGTCCTCCTTTTCATTGTGGTCACTTATTTGTCAAACGTTCACTACTCCTAATTTTATCTACCCTATTTCACTGTAAAACAATTAAATAGAATATGTTTAAACCCCTAGTAATAGGTACGACCTAAATCAAACTGAACTGTCGCATGCGCGAATTGATACCCTTATGGTTGATAAGCTTCTACTTCCCTTTTTTGCAATAATTTCAAACGTAATTATTCTACTAAAGAGTATTTTTACAACAACTAGAATACTGGTTTTATTTAAATGGAGTGTAACAATTTCGAATAATTTTAGATTTTCTAAGAGGCATGGGACCTATAAAACTGCAATCGAGTACTGGAAATTTGAAAAGGTCTGACAGGGCTCCAGATAAGGCGAGTATTTTGAGAAATTTGGTTACTGTTTTCCATATTTCTTTTTCAAGTGAGGAAGCCTTCCTACGGCAGGTCGGTTGTTCTACCCGGGTGCACTTTGTGCCTGATATAGCGCACAGGGGTCCCACGGGGTCTTCCTCCATCGTAATGAGCTGAACGTCGCGATATGACAAAAATCCATATTTCTCTACCAAACCTTATCTTGTGGGTACTCGTAAGAATCGCCTCGATGAGAGAACCCACAAGATAAGGTTTTGTGGAGAAATATGGAAAACAGACTTGATGAATTTCTGTGATACGCATCTTATCTGGAGTCCTGTACACTTGGACGCAATTTCCAAACCACCCGAACCTACACTTGTGTTTGACCGAGCCAGCCGTCTGCATCTTCTTTTCAGATACCGATAGAATGTTACATCATAATATACTTGTGTCTGTTAACTACTAATTAACAAAAAAAACAGCACTGTAATCTACAAAATAACAATTACTAGGAGTCTAGAACGCCAGACAATTTATATATTAGTGGTATTTGATCTTCCAACCGTGTCCCTTATGTATCTCACAAAATATCTGTTCACAAATCTTAATGCAAATACGTCGTTATCTATTACAACTATCTAGAAACAATAATTAGTTTCTATTTAGAAAAAACGACTGATTCTATGCTATGGCTGTGTATTGTTGATTAATATTCGGTTAAAAGAAACTGTATATGTTTTACGTCGCATTGCGAATTCCGTCGAACTTAAGTATACAATAGTATATGCATTTTATACACTTTTTGTAATATAAATTTAAATAATAAATTGACTGAATTATATGATATAGCATTTGTAATATACACATATTTTTCTCATTGCTCACTTTGTGATTTTTAAATGACAGCTAGAAGCAATGTGTTTTTCTTAATTGCTTAATAAAATTTGTGTTGTTTCTAATGAAAGGTTTAAACTCGTCCATAAAAGTGAATGATTGTCATTGCAGGTACGTTTGTAAGACTTCCATTTTTTGTCAAAACAATAAACACGTAGTAACACATTAGGTATGCATCTCAGTTTTAATGCTAGCACAATTAAGATACGCTCAGGTTTTTGACATACAGTTTCCAGAATATAAAGGCGCCGTAACACACTGAACAATATGTATTGGGTTGTTTTACGGAGCTGTATGTGTATGGAATAATGGTATGATGTTCTCTGTGAACCCAAATCGAGTAAGTTTAGATGAAGCTTGTCTATCTATATCAGATTTTGATCAATAATTACCTCTGTTTTATATACCCTAAGATTAAAGCCATCGTCTGTTGGTTGTTCGGAAGTATCCAACAAGATTGGAGAAAAGGTTTCCGACCCAATCACAACACACATTATTGACCTTGATAAACCAACAGCATGTCTTAAAGGTGTTTGATACCATGTCTTAAAAGTGTTTCATACAAACTCTTACAATTCAAAATGCAAGTCTCCTAGACTGAAAATGAATAAAATGTGTTGCAGTTTTACAACTTAAATGTTAGACCAAATATATTAGTATACTCCTCGTCAAATAAAGTCATCTTCTTCTAAGCTTGCCTGACTTCATTCATTATTATGTAGTATTGTGTAAAATAACTAATAACTGAACTAGTCATATATCTTGATGCCAAAAAATGTTAACAAAGCCCATTGGATGCCCTCTCAACAGGTTCTATTGTAAACACTTATACCAATATTTATACTTATTCTCTACGTGTTTGTAACTCGGTAACGATGCCAACGCTTGTCTACGTCAAGATATACCGGGGCCAATTTCGAACCAATATACTTGCATTTTGTACCGACCGGTCATCACGAATGGATGCCACACACTATCTAGCTTCCAAGACTTGTACCACGTCAGTGACGTCGTCATAGAGTCGACCCACTTGAAACCAATAAAGGTGCAATATTGTATCAATGCGCGTGCAATCACGTATGGAATCCGTACGGTGCCATGATGAACGAGTCGAGTGTCATTTAATCTGGCAAAGGCGACTGCATAATAAATGTAGTATGTAATTGCCAGGTAGACAACCATGCTGTCGCAGATCGCCATGGAAACAATATATGTGGCGATCTATCTTGCATTTTCTACACTATAGCAGTAGCACAAACTTGATACCAGCCTCTGGTACATTGCTAGGTAACGGTCAACTTCCACAATGACGTAAGTTGCAGAATTAAAAATTAAATTCTAAACGAACATATTCCTTGTATGTGTCATCAAGCCAACACCTATTAAATAAATGCGCCACAAAGATTTATTGCTGTACTGTGTCTGTTGTCGAGAGTTGTTTTTTTAATTGGTCTGTTATTTGTTTGCAACGGTTCCAAGAATTGGTGCTGGTTTATGTGCTCTATTGTCAGCAACTTAATATTTTCACACTTAACCGGAGATAATCAACAAATATACCATTTATGTGTCACACTACAATTACCCCAATGTTTGAACTTTAAAATGAAGGTATATTCCGAATGCGCTTGTGCTTCTTGTACAACCAAAATAGGTCAATGTGGCAACACACATCATGGTGAAATGCTTAAGGAATCCAAAATTCAAGGATTATATAGTACAAAATTGCAATGCCATTCCGTTGATGTCATGTACAAATTAATATGTTCCATTATATAGCATATAAAGTCAAGCTTGTAAACAAATGTCAAAACTCGTGTCTCTGTGTGTAATGGTATACATAAAACCGTATAGGCTAAAGTGTCAAAAGACCATATTGTGTAACGGGGTCAACACTCATACTAACAGTATTACGTAACACTGTTAACACTCATTTAAATCATACTATATAATTGTTTGTTTTGTTTGTTTTTTGGAATTTAACGTCGCTTTAACAGTATTTCAGTCATATCGCGACGTCCAGCTCATT
>JAULCC010466614.1:0-11013 GCA_032358795.1 Nuttallia obscurata | reverse complement strand
GGACCTCAGTACACTATTTCAGGCACAGAGTGCACCCGGGTAGAACCACCGACCTACCGCAAGCCAGCTGGAAGGCTGAACTACATATGCTCAGTAATAGTTTTTATTCAAGATTGTGCACAAAGGCACTAAATAACGCAATTTCAACATGATTTTGAGCTTTTTTATGTCTTTAAATACTTGTGTAATACAATATCTTGCAAATTTAGATAATGTCATATAAAACGAAAAACAAATGATGTTTGAGGGGCAGCTTTTTGCTATTTTTATTTGATGGATTTATAGAAGGTTCAATGATTTGATTCCCAACAGGATCTTAGCACCTGCCCTTGGGTTGTTTGTCTATAAAGTCTAGTTTACAATAATTAAAATCAAATGAGTTGGGTTTTATGGCACCGCAACACTGAATTGGTTATATGGCGCCATTCAGGAAAAGCCTTGTTGGATCCACATCTAATTTACAATGAGATAAAAAATATGGGGTATGGATCCAACAACTTAATACCTGCTGGAGAATCAGAGATGTAGAAACTCAAGTTTAACGTTCAAACCCTATAAGTAGCCTCTTACGATCATGCCAGGGTTAAGCAGTGGTCCCAATTCTTGTGCTACATTAGCACGCCCCAGGCCCATATGGGGCAAAATGAGAAGTAAACAATACCTTGTTGTGATAATACTGCATCTAGTGTTGCTTCTAGGTTAAAGTTAAGTCGTACAATTGTATCCACCAAAATGTGTTCTGGAATAGTGTCGCCGACAATGTTTCGTACTTCTTCTAAGCACGAATTAAGTTTGCCTGGAAAAAAAGCATTCTATATTTCATATTCATATAGAAGTTTACTATAGTAATTATAACTGCCCAGACACAAGAATAGCTCAATGGTGAGTGTATGCGAAAAATTCAACTTTCAAATTTTAGTTTGAACAGAGTTACTCTTACACTGATTATAACAAAAGCTCTATGAATTCATCTAAGTTGCTCTCAGTGTATAATAAGTAGTACCATTCCAAGCAGTGTCCTTTTACTTTACTTACAAGTCTAATATTCTGACCAATACACTATCATGATCCAACTAAAATTTCAAATTATCACATTTATTTGATAGGAAAAAAATCTCAACTGAAAGTAACCAGTTTCTGCATTAAGCAAACTCTTTAAGATTCTAAATGATGTTTCATTATTTACCACTAGATAATCAGGGGTTTTATTTTAGGAAGACAGGAAGTAGCCTAAGGCCTTTATAAAGAGAAAAAATCACATGAACAAGATGCTTTTTGGGGAAAAAAGATGACAGTTTAAATCTAATTTGCCACAGTGATGTAGCACTGATCTGCTCAACATATCCCTTCATTTTCCTTCCTTGAAAATGCTTAAACTGCAAAGTCTGGCATTGATAGATCTGATAACTATGCAATGTATACTCCCTTCAGGAGATTTTTTAATTAATCTATCAAACAGTAACTCACAATATCCGAAAAGTGACAAAGATGGCGGTTTAAATATCAAGTATTTGAAAAAGCTGACAAATACAGTTTCTTTTAAAGATAGTGTTATGGGTAAATTCTAGGTCAGCAAGCAGTATTCAGCAGCTGATTTTAGTCTGATTGCTAGATTTCCACACCTTCATCAAGATCACTCAGCTTAGGTCTGGAGTAATCCAAGGAGCCTCGGTGTTCAGAGTGAGGGGTATCATCTCCATCTTCCTGCTCCTCTTCCTCCTCGGGAATACCCTCCTCTTGTCCCATGAAGTTGGACAAATCTACATTGCGGTCTCTGTTGAATGTGAACTGGGCAGCTGAAATAAACACAAATATGTCAATGTAGCAAAGTTCATTTAAATAAATTCCAAATAGTCTACTAGTCTAACTTAGTTAATGTTAAAAACAAATAATGTGGTTACTATGGTGTGACTAATGAGGATTTCAACTTAGACAACCTTACACAGTGGCATTTGCTGAAAGGGAACTTTGCAGCTGATTTCACCTTAAATCATCTGATGGTGCAATTTCCATGACAATAAATTTGAAGTTCCAACAAGTGTAAAATCTAAACAACCTCAATGGTAACAAAGATAAACAATGTGGTTATGATAAAGGTTGTAACAAAGTGGTCTTAAATATCAGCATTGTCCTGGCATTCCATTTAAAAAAAATAATGTTGCCCTGTTGCTCCAATGTGTTTCAAGTGATGAAAAAGAACATAGCTGTCAGAGGCCATTATATAGATAGTGATACCTTCAGTTACTTTCTCCTGTGGTTAGTAAATTTCTGAATCCAGACAATATATTTTTTTTTCTCAATGTAAATGAGCCTTTTGAGTTACAGCTACCACTTTGTAACTGTATAAGCTGTACATGTGTTGCATGCTGTTATGCCCAAACTCACTCCCTCAGCCTTTAATTTTCAGTTTTTGTTTAAAGTAGATGTGAAATATCAATGTCCAAAGACAGTAAATTAACTTTATCTTATAACGGTCATATAATATACCTAGCAATGTGAGTTCAAAGTCTGCAATGCATCATACATTTTTTATGGATGCTACTCCATTTGCTAGCTTAAAAATATTTTGCTAACCTGTTCCTGGTGAAATACAGTAGTTATCATCAAATGAATGACCATATGCTTCATCTTCATCATAGTATTCTGAAAATAAAAAAAAAAAGATAAAATTTGTCAACTAGATTAAAATATTTTCGAGCTAAGTCCCTGGATCTCATAAAATTTAAAGATATTTTGGATAACAAAAATGTGGCGATATTTTTTTAACAATAATGTGGAATTTCCAAACATGTATTCTTTATCATATCAACTAAACATGGCATGGCATATAAAGTTAAATAGAAAGCACAAGCATAAAATCGAAAAATTACCATTTCTTATGAAAAATAAAACATTCGAGAAAAACTCTATGACTAAAGAAAAATTCTACTAAACAGAAGGGGACCAGTTTCTTTAAATGAATTATTTGTAGGTCAGAGAAATTCCAACTGCATTTTTTATTTGTAAGTACTCCATGCAACTGTTCACTCAAATGTCATATAAAATTGTCTCTACATTCTTTTGTAGAAGTAAATCTGGGATTATGTCGGTTACTAGTTGATCTTATATAGCATTGAGTCTGTTTCTTTTCTTCTTTGTTGTAGAGATTTCCAGTATATATTTTCTATCATTTCAGTCTATTTTTGTGCTGCTATTACGTTTCTCATACATAGCAAAGTCCATAGTTGTTCTGACAATTAACTAATGTAGGCTGCTTGTTAGGTTTTAACTGATGTTCTGAACTTCTGATTGCAACCAAGGAATCAAAAATCATTATTGGCTTTAGTAGTAATGTTTGATATATGTTGACCCTTGTACAATAAACTATAATGGTGCAACAGTGTTCGACATTAACGGGAGGTCAAGTCTGAGACTCCCTAAATTTGGATCGGACTCCTAGGTTTTGCATCACGGCAGTCCATCGGACTCCTTAAACTTTCAAAATGCAAATGGCATTTCAATTGTCATACATCCAAAACTCGCAAGATATTTTTACTTAGCCCATGTGCTATCTAGATAGTCTGTCCTATCATCATTTTCAATACTTCTTTTGTTAAAATTCCAAGGATAGCGGTTAATAGTACTAAAAGAAGATGATATATTTAGTGTTCACTGCATAGTTATCATGAAAAAGTTGGTTCAGTGGTTCATTTATTGACTTTTTTTTGTTGATGTTAAAATCTTTGAACAAAAATAAAACAAAATGGCGGTACATTATAAACGGTGTGATATGCCTGAAAATCGCTCAATAGTGAGGATTGGCTTTTGAATTACCTGTGATATCTGACACATAAAATAATGAGGGTTGCAGCAAAACCTGCTAAAGGAATAAAAACATATTCATGAAACAGTAAACAATATTAGAAAAAAAATGATCGGAAAATTAGGAAGACTATGTAAAAGTCTCATTTTTAAATCTCATTTTTGGACTCCTTATTTTCTGCCAGACTCCTTGATTTTGAAATTTAGGAGTCTGGTGGACTCCTTCCAACAAAAATGTTAGTGTCCAACACTGTGCAACTGAGATAATACACAGAAAGAATGTGTTGTAGTATGTAACTATGGAGGTGGTCAGCATATTTCTTCTGCAAGTGATGGAGAGAACCTAGCAGTTTGTTGGTCGAAACACCATTTCCATATAGTTTTCTATTCTGACACATTCTGGTCCCTCTGTTGGTTGTTACACAGTCTGTATCAGATGCTACATCAAGGTAAGAAATGCAGTCTGACAAGTCAAACAAGTCCTTCATGGGTGTCATTTTATAGATAAGATATTCTTTTTCCTAATCTGGGTTTTCATTAAGAGGAGGCAGGAGGCCAATTTGACAGCCTCGAGCTCATGTAGCGGGCCGGGTATAGGTAACTTGCGAAAACTGAGTGGAGTCTGGATCGGGTGGCTTGTTTGCTCAGTGGTTAAAGTGCTGGCACGTTAAGCCAGAGGCCCTATGCTCAAGTCCTGGTTGGGCCACAGTTTTTCATCAGTCGGGTTACAGTTGGCACCCAAAGTAAATATCTGACCGTAAGCATTTCCATGATTTCTTGAGCTTTGGCAAGTTCTCAAAGAGAAAAAGGGTGAGTAGTATAGCGGGCCGGGTTTAAGTAACTGGTGAAAAATGAGTGAGGTCTTCATTGGGTGGCTCAGTAGCTCAGTGGTTAGAGTGCTGGCACAGTAAGCCAGAGGCCCTGGGTTTGAGTTCCAGTCAGGCCACAGTTTTTCATCAGTCTGGTTACACTCATATCAGGCTGCCTCAAATTTGTCAAAAGTGAGATTATTAGAAGAAAAACAATTGGAACTCTGTTTCTATAACTCTAAACAGGCCTGCTACTGAAAATCTTAATGAAAAGCCTGCCTAATACAAATCCAAACACCAGACAAACACTGACAGAAACAATACCTATATTCGCTTATTTCTATATCGTTTTGGTTTAGGACAGAATTTGATATAGGTCAATTTTAACTTTGTCCGGCACTCCATTTCCAGGCTTAAACCATAATTACCATCTTATATAGTCAGGTGTTGAGAATTTTGCCAGAATTCAAGAAATTTTCTTCAGAACAGTTACCATAAATAAATCAACAGGGTTTGTGAATAGACATCGTCAGCGATTCATTTTGGTACGCATCCCAAATCCTGTACTCATAAAATTTTGTTAAGCACTCATTGTAATTTGGAAATCTTTGAATTTAACATTGAAGGACTGATTGTTTTTTTCCAAAAGTCCTGAAAGGGACCCATTGCAAAATTCAAAATGAACACTGCATCGTGATTAAGAAAAGCCGTCAGAGTATAGACTAATGAAAATGATTCGTATGTCCTCACTTTTATCTGCAATATTAACAAATAAACAAGGTTTATACGTGACAGGAGAGTGTAACATTGATATATAGACATTATGCGATTAAGAAAGGCTGTCAGAGTACAGGCCAAGGGAGATAATTCTTATGTTCTCACTTATATCTGCAATATAAACGATTGTACAAGGTAAATACGTGACAGAAGAGTATATTATTGAAAATTACCATCTTCATAGTTAAGAGATCGGACGTTTCTGTGTCTTGACATGATGCCCAGAGAGCACCGAAATGTTAATTCTTCCTGCCGCTTTTCTGTTTCATTTTCGATCTCCGGTTCGTCATGTTCCAATATGTTCGTATTTACAGTTTTTCTATTAACTGTATAAATAGTATAAAAAAGATAGAGTATAGCTTATATTTAAATAAAAAAAATATATATAATTTCAATTCTTTCTTAATTCTTTCGAAATCTGCTGAATATCATTTTTACGCATGGCAAAATTTCGAACATACGAAGAAGGAAAAGAGATTGTTGCTGGTTCCCCATTTGGGACCAAGTGTAATTCCCGGATCCCCTCTAAAAAGCTGGAAGAAACCGGACCTCACGGAGTACCCTATTAACATATTTACTTGATATTATAGATCTATGTTTGTCACAGCCGCAACAAGGGTGTATCCTCTACAGAGGGGGCACATAGCTATGTGACTATCCTTGTTTATGATGTATATATGATTTGTTCTAAACATATATGATCACTACATATGTTAAATGCAATTTGATATTGTTGTTGTTGATTGTGTTTGCAAAAACCTAAATTAATTAAAGCATATCTATTAAGGCTTTGCAATATCTGATATTCTTAACAGTATATTAAATGATTCAAGCAGGGCTTGATTCTAGAACACAATACGGGATTTGACTTTTCAACACTATTTAAATATATATGTACGTGATGTAACAAAGTTTAGACGGGCATTGACAAAACTTCGGCTTGCGTCGCAATATTAATGATTAGAAAAAGAAGCAGATCGTTGGAATAAACCGAATCCTATTGCAGTCAATAACAGAAAATGCAAATGTTGTGATATTCTTGAAGATGAATAACATTTTTATGTTAGAATGTCCTTTATACATAGACTTAAGACAATAATGCATAAAGCGGTTCTTTTTTAACAGACCACATATGCAAAAATGTGTTTTAAAGATTAACATATCTATATATAGATGCTTTGCTTTAATACCCTTCTAACAATCATGAAATACATATTGCTCGATTTGTACTTTTTTGTTGATAACGCCTATAGATACATTAGATAATCTCAATGTTGTATTCCACCGTATTACAAATAGTGAAAACGTACAATATTGAGATCTTCGAACTTTTGTTTTTGTTAACATAGTCTAATTTTTATAGAAAACAATCATTTATTGTATTTATTTTTTGTTTAAAAAAATAATAAAAAATATATTATCCTCGAACTTTATGCCGATTTAGAAAGAAATGAAATCCTTCTCCTTTGTCCAACTCATTTTCGATATTTGATCTAGGTCGATCTATGTATGTAATGTATTTATGTGTTTTAATATACATAGTTTATATTCTACGGTGGTACTGAGGTGACATGTGCACTTTTTATTTCAAGCTTAGTATCTCGTGGCCACGACTTAATTATATCGTTCCCAAGACTTAATTATCTCATGGCCACGACTTGCTATCTCGTGGCCACGACATCGTATCTCGTTCCCACGACTGAATTATCTCGTGGCCACGACTATTTACTTTGATTAAAACAGACTCAAGAAGACATGAAGGAAAATGGACTATTTGCTCGCTCATTAACAGTAAATGTTTTATTTACCACAAAGTTTCAAAATAAATACAAATATTCAGTTTCCCGTCTTGTAGATACTTTTTTTCTCCATTGGCCTTCATTTTGGATAATCTGATCAAAGTAATTATCACTATATAGTCATAAATATGTAGATATCGTTCTATTCTGATTGCAATTTCTCATAAATCCTGAGGTTTTAAAAGTTTGTATGTCATAGATTGTTCCTTGCCTTAATTTGAGAAAGAACTCATTGAATAAAGTATTTTAACTCTTTCACTTGTATCACATCTAACTTATCCTCTCTCAACCACTTGTCATAGTACATTCAGAGTTTAGTAAATACTCGAAAAGTAACCTTTAGCCTGCTAAGGGCGACCGTGATAAAATTTGCAAACAGCTTGGATCCAGATTAGACGCCAACAAGCGTGACTAATCTATTATCACCAGATGGTCAGGAAAAAAGCGAAAATGGAGCCCGTTCAAAAATTTTGTTATCTGTTTGTATTGGATACTAATGTTTCTGATTTCCTTAAAAGGGACATATTCAAACAACGTAGACCCAGATCAGGGGTCTGAATGGGTTAAATCTGATTTACATCATGTCTTAAGGTAGTGGGAAAAAATCCTGCACCCATGAGATTGTCAGGGCCTCCCTTGAAATGCTTGGCTTTCTGGACTCTAAATCCATGTAATTCCCTTCCATTTACCTTTACTTCCACACAACGAGAAAACAATTGGGGGTCTTGTATGGGCGCAAGAGAATGTCTTTAACTTCCATTTTTCAAGTTTAACGTGTTAGCAGATGCTAAGTCGTGGGAACGAGATAGTAAGTCGTGGCCCCGATCGAGATACTTAAATCGTGGAAACGAGATAGTAAGTCGTGGTCGCGAGTTAGTAAGTCGTGGGAACAAGATAATTCAGTCGTGGGAACGAAATAGTAAGTCGTGGCCACGAGATTATTAAGTCGTGGCCACGAGATACTAAGCTTGAAAAAAAAGTGCACGTCACCTCAGTGTCACCGTAATCTTCAGATGATTTTTTATTTTTTTTATTTTTTTGTGATAAAAAGGAAAAAGAAAATCATGTTATATTTAATTGTCCAATATACTTTAATATTAGAGAACAACTATATAATCGTGCAAGTATATCGAACCATGTTTATGATACTGTCTGATATATAGACAAATATCCGACTCATGGTGATCTGATCAACGTGATATTTGATTACGCCCAATCCTTAAACTCAACCAGTTCTGCCATATTAATTAGCTAGGTGTCTGTTGCTTTACGGCGTAAAGATACTTTAATTATTTCATATGAATTTTATCATTATCTTTATCGCCGTAAATACTCTAGAGGTGTTAATTTAATCAGTCTTATCACCAAAATACACGTGTCACCTGCAATGCAGTACGTGCATATATAGAGATACACGTACTGCATTGCAGGTGACACGTGTAGAGATCAATTGATAGAGATCAATTAAACAAACTAATTAGACAGCGAGATTAATCAGTGTTATTGCCCAAATACGCGTGTCACACGTACCAACAATAGGCCTATGTACGATTTATATCTATCAATTAAACTGAGGAGATGATGAAATTGATCCACAGTTAGGCAATGGAAGAGCATAAATAAAAATGTACGAATTAACGAATGGACGATTGAAATAATTAATTAATAAGAATAAGAAAGAAAAAAGAAGAAAGGAAGAAGACATGTCCGTGATTGTTCAAATACGCACGCATATAGATGCAGGAACTAGTTCATTTTAATTTTATCAACTAAAAGGTTCATTATAAACTGAAAATTAGGTTAATCATAATTGTTTCATACGACAAACAGATTTGTTACTAAAATTATTATATAGAGGATCTAACATGAGCTACTAGTGTTTATTCAATATCATATCTATGAAACGAAGTGACTATGATTTTAGTCAACGAGTTTCATAAATATGATATTAAATAAACACGAATATAAGATTCTTTTTTATCACATAAAGATGAATGTTAAGAAAATTACACAAAATTGCACACTGAGAGCGTTTTATCAACCGGGTTCAAGTCTATATATTTATGTAGACTAGTTACACATGACATTTATATGTCACTGCTTTATGTCACTCTCAGAAGCCAATTTATGTGATAAAATATATTATCAAATTAAGAAGTTGATAGGAGACTCCGCGGATACCATATATCTGACTATTTTCGAGAGAAAAAAAGTCTGTTTTTAAACTTATATTTTAAATACATGTAGATCTAAAGTTGCTTCCTCCGATCGATTTATGTGGTATATCATTTTAAGCCAGTGATCTATATAATCTTTCAGTTGATATTATTATTATTTTCGTATATATGCCTTCCATGAATTATAGGGATTTCTCAGTGAATTATTATCTTATAATCTACCGGTAGAATATTTATCATAGTTTCACTCATCCGGTTCGCTGTAACCCTTTTCATAATGTAGCCCTGTGCTACTCGTTACTTATGATGCCGGGTCGCAAACAGTAATGACGTCACAATCAGACGTCGAGAACTTGACGTCGTTTCGCGCCAATTTATGTTCAGATCTGGCACAAAGTTACCTTTAAACCTATATTTCTAAAAGTTGCTTCCTCCGGGTTATGTAGCGTAATCTATCATTTTTAAGCCAGTGATCTCAGCTTTTATTTGATACCAAAATCAATATAATCTATTATCAAATATAGAAGATGATTGGGGGCTCCGTGGATTCCATATCTGACTATTTTCGAGAGAAAAAAATGTATGTTTTTAAACTTATATTCCAGATAGTTGCTTACTTTTAAGTATATCGTTTTATATATCAGTTTGAAGCCAGTGATCTAAGCTTTTATTCGACACCAAATTGTTATAATATATTTTCAAACAAAGAAGTTAATAGGGGGCTCTAGTATTCTATATCTGACTAATTTCGAGAGAAAAAATGTCTGTTTTTAAACATTTATTTAAAATAGTTGCTTTCCATAAAGTATATTGTTTCATATAACATTTTCAAGCCAGTGATCTCATGCAGCTTTTATTTAATACCAAAATTACTATAATATCTTATCAAATAAATGAGTTAATAGTGAGCTCCGCGAGATCCGGGTTTTCTCCAGTGTTTTTTAGAGGGGATCCGGAGAATACGTGTACATGGTCTCCGATTAGGGATTTGTTTGTATTGACGATCATGGAAAGGAAAATAACTCTCTCCAAAGAGTGCGTATGATTGCACGTGTTGTAAATCAATTGCGGTTTCTTAGAAGTTTAAATATATGCCACCCTGTACATATAACTGTAAGTTGTTTTTGGACTTTTACAATCACACATGTCTAATTAGTTTCCACAAATTAATATCCAGTGCGTATGGTAGATAAATCTATTTATGTCGTTGGGATTCGGTTTCGGAGACATTTTTAATTTAAAAAGAGAAAGTCTCCAGAACCGAATTCCAAACAAGAAATCTTACTCCCTCAACCTATTTTCGACCGGCCCTTGAATACGCCAAAATTTTTATAGTTGCTTGATTTATTGGGTCAGCGCGCGTATTTTGTATTTAGTGTAAACATTTTTATTCACAAATGCATATGTAATAGACATCATTAATTCATTTGAAGAGTCTAAAGAAGCTAGAACTGATCAAAAATGGAAATGATATTGTTAAGATCACGGATTTATGTTGCTTGCATAATTCTGTGTTAAGTTCGATTCCAGCAAATGATGTCTTCAAGAGGTTCATACACAGTCTATGATGCTTAGGCATTAATCAAAGCTATATATATATATATATATATATATATATATATATCTATCAAAGGGTCAATATAAGGTGTC
>JAULCC010466391.1:1597-18591 GCA_032358795.1 Nuttallia obscurata | reverse complement strand
TTTCGGCATTTACGTTGTCTTCAAAGCCATCCCATTGTATGGTTATTTCTGATATATCCGCTAAATAACCATTTATATTCGGAATTTCTAATTTTCCAGGTGTTGGCGGGGTGTCGTCTAGTACAAAGCCATTGCTGCATCCGTTTATTTCTTCTAAATGTTCTGAATACGTTTCCCGTTCAATTGTACTTGCATTTGAAAATGCACAGATATAGTATATGACATTCGTCTTCACATATTCTGGTGCAAATATTATGAAGCCATTAATACTTTCCTTAGAAATAATACAATTTGCGTCCAGATCACAGTTTTTTGTAACTGCTTTTTCTATCATCAAATACCATTCGACTAATCTGTCACAACCATACATTATAGCACCCGCAACTTTGCTAGAGGGCCGTCCAAAATCTAGTTCGGCATTGTGCAACTTTCTAAATGCGTTTCCAATACTTGAACTTGGTAAAACCTACATATATGCGAAAAAAGAAAACATACTTAGTGTGGTATTATAAAATTAGTGGCATGATAACACCATATAGGTTGCAACAATACATATTTGCATATTGTCTTGTTAATATATATATATACGAGTAATAATTGAAGACTTATTAAGGATTTGCTATGTAAAACATGTGCCATCCTTTAATAGAAATATATTCGGATACTGACACAAATTAGTTTAGTTCGTTTCACCTAAATTAAAAACGAAACCGTTTTGAAATAATTAGTTTCAATCGACATTATTATGGTACAACACCAATAAAGAATCTGTAATATAATGTGTATTCGACTTAGAAGTAATCACACAGCGGCCATTTGATTACAAGTCTGATATTCTTTACGGACTACATTCGTAGATGTACGATAATTTACCCGAGACATCATTAACTGTTTCAAAAGTGATATTATTAGTCATACCTGCACAACAGAAGCCCAGTTCTCGTTTGAAGCATCAAAGTCATAAATTGCATGAATATTGTACATGCCCAATGAGGTAACGTCCAGCTTCTGACATGTATGTCCTTCAATTCCAGTTTCAGAGAAGGCTCTGACACAAATGAACAAGATCTTATGTAAATGTACAGGAAGCGTTATACAGTCTTCAACCTGTAATGAAACATATATATATTTGAATCAACTGTAAGAATACATTTAAGTAAATGAATATCTCAAAACTTTGGTTAGTATGGCGTATCAATAAAATCAAAATGACATTGTTATTAGTTTCGAAAAATTAACAATTAAGGTTTTTGCGGGAAGCAAATGTTGTTATTTTTTAAATTGATTCAAGCAAACCTTTTTCAGAAATTCACATAATTGCCAACAGAATTATTAAACCCGGAGCTTATTTGGAGAATTTGGTCCGACATTAGTTTGCAAGTATTTGAAAGAAAAGAAACAGATGTAAAATAGTTACCTCATATACACTACCGTTACCTCGGACTGTTTTCCATTTAGAAACAATTTGGTTTGTTGAAACATCACGAGTAACGCACCATTGGTAGAATGTAACGTTGCTTCCAGATTTGAAACTATTCCAAGAGACACGGAGTTCAGTACAAGCTTTTCCAGTGTCGCCATTTAACTCTGCTAGGTTGAGAGATCCAACAGGAGCCATGTTTTCCATTGTAAATATAGTGGATTTAGATGACAGCATACATTGGGCTTTAATACAAGGATGTATGGCTATATCGTAGGCATGTCCGGGGATGAAAACAGATGGTGGAAGATCTTGCCTTATAACAACTTCATCTCCTGAATGTTTAGCTACATTATGGTACATTGCTACGGTATGTCTTGTTCCATTTGGGCTGATATTTCTGACAGCTACTTTGTAATTAATGGCTGGTGCAGGAAATGATTTGTACAACCAATAAACAGAAACAGGCTTTCCTGAACGGAAATATTTCTTAGAAGGACATTCAAAAAGTTTCAATTCGTGCACCATCGCAGTTGCTGCTAACGTTACTTTTAACACTGGTCTTTCAACAAATGCTAACAGGGAATAATATTCGATGCCGTCATCATTTTGTGTTTTCAAGTAGCCCTGTTCATCTGCTATAGTCAAGTTTACATTACCTTTGTAAATCTTTAAATTGTAATTAACTCCAATTATTAATGATGTATTAAACTGGATGGTCTGGCGTTGATAAGCAGGGTTAAGAAAAATAGTTTCGATGGGCTCAGAATGTTGGCAGTCTTTACCGATGTGTACTTGTAACATAGGTAACAGAAACTGTTCAGGCAATATCATTACTCCATTTGAAGACGACACTGTTTTCCCTCCAGAGCATGTGGCTCGAATTGACGCAAAGTATATAACTCCGGGTAACAAAACATCTGATTTAATACAGTGGAATTCAGTGTGATTGATGGGAGTAAAAGGTATTGTATTACCAGAGTTTTTCAACGTTCCAACGGCCAACTCTAGCGAAGTATTTTCATGATGCCGAAAGCCTTCCCACTGCACACACAATGTGCTTGCTGTAAAATGAACATTTACATCTGAGACCACGTCATTTGGCGGTAAAAAGCCTGGATCGACATCCAAAACCAAAGCTTGCCCAGGTGGATATTTCGACGGAATTTTGAAAGGTTGTGTTTCTATCAAGGTGAAGTGACCAGCATTATTAAAGACGTACAAAGTGGCATAGAAATCTAGACCTAAATCAGTGTCCTCTGTCTGCAGTCGCTTGACCGGGTATTTAATGCATCCGCCACTGTAATGTTGGCACATGGGCGAAATGTTTTCAGTCCATTCCATCAGTGGAGTTAAAGGTTTTGACGCATGTCCTGAAGCCACAAAGCATAAAACAATTATCATTACACCAGTAGTTTTCAACTTTAACATAAAAAACGAGATCCTCTTTAATTATTTGGTGTTAAATATCCTATAGATACATATTCAATATATATTTAATATCAATACAAAATATTAGACTTTCCATAGTTGTTTAGTCCAACATAAGCATTGACAAAAGAATTTTGTTTTACAATATAGAATTTCATTATGCAAGGGCATGTGTTATTGTTAAAATACAATAAGCAAATTTGAAAATGTTATTTGTTAAAAAAAAAATAGTTACCAAACATAAAGTATATCTGTGTGATAGCTGCTGTTTGTTCAATGTCATAAAATGTGTCGTTTTCCCATCCAATGACAATGTATTCGTCTATCAATTTTGCAGTAGGCACTATTCTGTATAGAGGCGGTGTCCCATCTATTAGAACTGGTCCTATCGAAATTACCTTGTCCAAACCGGCTTTATTTTTAGCCTTTACAAAGATGAAAAACGTCTGGTCGGAACCAATTCCAACGTGCTGCTGATTGAACAAGAAATGTTTATTTGTTGATTTGTATTTTGCAATACTTGGATCTAACGATTCCGTCGAATCTATGCCAAATCCTACATAAACATCATTAATTTGACTCCCTGTTTCTTCCATATTCCATGATAAGTAAATGTGATCGTTTGGCAAATATATTACTGTTTCTGTCATTACTAATTGCAATGACTGACATAAAAAGTCTGATCTATGTCCGTCTGCATCTGTGAAATTTATTGTGGGCAAAATCGCTGCCAATGCATGTTCAGATGAGTTGTTGATACACAGTTTGCTGCAAGAGTTTGTATATTGCAGAGGCATTTTAGTCAAATTTTTCATCATTAGCCAAGGTGATCCTTTGTGACAAACTAATGTCTCTGACCAGCGTACATTCATTAAAGTGACATTCCGGAATTCAGGTGGAGTAACATCACGCGAAATGCCATCAGAACAGATTGCTTTAGACATGCCCATTGCATTATTCAGTGCAACAACTGTTGTGAACATTTTGCCTGAAAAGTTAGCAGGAATAGTTATGGATGAGGCAGTGAATGGTACTTCTCTGAATATATACAGGTCAGCTGAAATGGTAGCATTTTGCAGCCTTGACTCATCTATACAGTGGTCAGCAAGCACGATTCTGTACACCTTTATGCCGCTTTCATGATCAATGAAGCCATGCCAATGCACTACCAAATTGTCGGCACTTGTGTAATCAATATCCGGGCCTCCTACAGGTCCTGCAATATATATTTAGAAACGTTGAATGGTTTAGATGCGAATTGTTCTAGTCGGATAACTAAGATAACTATATAACAATTAACAAATTCTATCAATGAATGAACTTATATGAAACAGTATCAAATACAGCTACACCAATATTTTTGGCAAAATTGAAACACATTCAAACTGCGCAGTTTGGTCAAGACGTAACAACTTATCCGACGTTCGTTGTGCATACTAACGTTCGAAAATACGAATATGCATCGCTTTGAATATTTACATTATAACCATAATAATCAAACTGTTTGCTTCTTACCTTCTAAAACAACTCCTGTTTCTGGTGGTGAATCGTCAACTAGAATATCCAAATGTTCAATATTAGTCAGCATTGCATGGTTTGTTACTTTCAATGTGAAATAGTAGTTCCTATTGTGCTTTCCGTGGTGTCTATTTATGGCAACAAGATTTTTCAAAGGAAGAGTGTAGCTGAACATCTCACATTTGCCAACGTCTGGACAGTAGCAAGTGCTGCTTTTGTCTGGACACTTTCCCTTCAAATAAATAATAGAAAAAGACATATGCAAATTGTTCTTTCACTCATCAATTATGAATAGTAACTTCCCGTATACCCATACTATCCACAGACCTTTACATATTCACAAGAAGTATGACGTGAATTTGGTTTTGAAATTGACTGGTATAGAATTAACTCTTGATAAATTTCTTTCTATTAAATTATGATATAAGTTAGTGATTTACTATTTACCTCTTCTATTGTTCTTACGCGAAAATGTCCCTGTACTAATTCAGATCCTGCGTCTGAGGTTCCAAATGCATATTCTACTGTGAGTACACCACTGTGGGGATCCAATGCTTCAAAATACAGTTGCATCTCTGACAAATCCGTGCTATCGTGGACATACAGTCTATTATATCCATCTTTGTGTAGACATATGTTGTTCAGATGAGGCACAGACCTATCGATAAAAACAGTTCTGTCTTCAGATTTTGTATTGTTTGCTATGTCTGTAGCTCTGACGGTGAAGACATATGTTTCTCCATCCTTAGCATTGGACGTATGACAAAACATTTGCTGCTTGAAATCAGGAACTTCAATTTCCTTGGATTTAATTTCATTACTCAATCGCCATGAAACTTCAAATTGTATTATGCCATGTACGTTTTCAGTACCTGAAACTGGCAAAATGCCAGATGTTTGCTCATATACTCCTTGTATCAAACCAAGTATATCACTTTGTATTGGACTCAGGAATGGGTTATCTAGATATATTCTATTATAGAAATAACCTTTCCATTGCAGGCAGATAGGATTATGATGCGTTTGCCACTTGTAATGTGTGTTTTGGGAGGCCGAATCGACAGTGAAAACATAATGAGGATCTGTTTCAATGAAAGATGTATTGTCAAATAAAACGAATCGTCTTGCTTGTCTTATGTTGTCTGCCACGTCTTTCACCTCGAGTACAATACAGAACATTTTCGGTCTGTCAGATTTTAAATTCAGTGTCAAAGAAGAAACAGCAGCGTTGACTTTCTTCGAAAAGATATTTTTAAAACTCACTTGCAGAGGCACGCTCGTTGTTGGAACTTCCTTCACGGTTATTTCATATGATTCTATTCCAGAAGCTTGCGACCTTATTCCACCAGGCGGTATTGGGTCGATCCATCCGTTGAAATCGACGGTTATAATATTTGAGCGTATTACCCTTTTCTTCACGGAGAGAGGTTCTATTGAGCAAGATCCTGTTTTCAGGCAATGTTCTGGAGAAGCATTATCGTATATATAGCAAATTTCCCGTGTTTTATTTCGTTTTTGGTAAGGGAGGGCAGAAGAGATTTTGTGATCAGTGGTTTCAGTTCTCAAATACCCCCTCCATTGACATCGTATAGAACACATAATCTGAAATTAATATACAAACACATATTGCTGTTATTTTGCATACAAAGAGAGTTGCATTAATTGTTGTATTCATAATTCATATTGTCATTGAAGAAGAATAAATTAAAGGACAATATGAACTCTATCAGAAAACATTGCAGGAATGCCTTAACATCATTATTATTTATGAACATTCAAAGTGAATGTTCCATAAAATAGCGACATTCCTTTGACCTAGGTAATTGAATTTAAGATCCCATCAACACTATCAGAAAAGTTATTAACGAGCACAATTAACTAAACCTAGACTGAGGATTTATACTAAGGTTATCTACTAATAGCTTAAATGAGTTGGACGGTTGTGGTATATATTATCTCGTTATTTTCGTCGATTTCAACGTACAAAAATGTTACTTTTAATATAAGTTGTAGTTTTCGAGATACAGAGAGCTAAAAAGTGACCACCGTTGCCACCATCAAAGATGCCTTTCTCCCTTTTTTAAACCATAATGTACACCGACCGTTCTGTCGTAAGTAGAACATCACTTAACATTAAGCAGAATGAACTCACAGCAAATGCAGTATAAAGTATTAAATCGTAATGCTTTATTGACATTACAACCATAAAAAAGAACAAAAAAATATGTAAATAGGGAAGAGATATGTAAAGCGCCTTTGAACGTATGTCCAATATAAAAAGGGTGCTATAAAAATGTGGTAAACAAAAAATGGAAAAAAATTAAGGAATAGAAACACAGTGGGGATTATTAGAGTGAAGCTTACTTCTAGAAGAAACTGTACAAATAAACAGTGTTTAAAAATGTCCATTCACTGGCAAACCCTGCTGAATATGATTATTCTTGTCAAAGGTAAGAGCAATTTAGACTGGCACATTTTCTAGCCTGTTTACAAGGATTGTACAATTATGTAATTATGTAATTTGTTTCTGTTTTTACGTTTGGCCATTTGACAAATGGTAGGCTGCGGATGACACACGGATGTTCGTGGATTGTCCAAATGTACGTTCAGCATGTGTACTAGCTTTGGTATCTTCCTTTAATACCTTATGCTGAGACGCCACTGTTATCCCTGCAAAACACAAATGCGACGGGAAGGTAATGAATCCAAGTTGTAAGTTGCTTTTGCTTTTGCTTGTTGTCAAGGAATTTTGCATGGTTTTTATAACTCCATCACATTGGTATTGTGTTAATTTATAACTTCATAAAAATCACGTCACATGAATAGTAGATAAAGACGCTTCAAATAGGCGTGTTAACATTACTTAGCTATAGTACATCAAAGTTATAAAGTTGTGTTGTAAATAAAACGATAGGTCGCTTTTAAAACATTTTCCTATGGGGAAACACTAAAACGCGCCTCGTCGCGTGTAGAATAGCAAAACCGCATTTTACGCCGTTTATTTATATATAAATTCGTCTCAACTTTAAATGGGATCATTTTGAATAAGTTGCATTATATGTTTGTTTTAAAATTGATGTTTATAGGAACATAAACTTGATTAAAATATATAGGATTAATTAGAGTACATTATAAATGTTAAACAATCATACTATATTAAGATGTGCGCTTATTAAAGGAAACAGAGGAAATGTAAATGTCCCTTTCAAACAGTACTATTTCATACCTTTCACGTTTTTTAACTTGACACGTAAAATAACATCTGTCACCCCAAAGTTACTCTCACTAATAAAGGAAGGAATAGTGTAGTCAGCTATATCGATCGTAAATTCTGTCATAAGTTTGGTGCTGATATGAACAGGTTGGAAATTTCCATAGATATCGGATAAATGTTTGCATTCAGTTGATCGTGTTTTACTCTCTGCTTGTTTCTTTTCTCCGTTTAAACCCTCCATTTGTGTATCACAGGTTAATATCGAGGGGATGTTATCGGAATCCACTGTAAATGACATACATTACGTAAATACCCTATAATATAAAAATAATAGTTGTCAATCCAACAATTGCCCATGTAAGTTTACTTAATTTCTAAAAACAGATATGGAAGTGATATTCTTCAACCAAACAAGTTTGATAGTTCAACAAATGAAGAGGAAGCGGCAGCGAAAACAAAATACTTATTTGTTATCATTTCGTGGTTAAGTCATCATTCACAAACGTATTTAACTTGTGTGCCTTCAAATGCACTCTGCTGCAACAACAAAGTTTACACATGGCAAATAATACTCGATAATGTTTGTTGTGAATGCGTCAGAAAAATGATCTAGTTTAAACATTACACAATAAAGTTTAACCTACACTGACACAATGTTTCTGTATCCGTGGAAACACGATGGAACCCAGCGGCACAAGTACATCCTTGGGTGAGTTCGTTCAAACACTTGCCTGGCCAGCAATAATGTGAATCCCAGGAGCACATACCTAATAAAGAGAAGATATAAAGGTCTCCTAATTAATGTTTATTTGGTGTCCCTACTGTCTGTTTGATGCGTTAAATCATAATACGATAGAACAGTGGTGCACTGGTTGAATTGAATTAAAATCCCTGACCTGAAGGTCACTCCACCAGTAAAAAAAAAGTATTGTTTTGTTAATAAACTCGCTGCTGCAACTATCCCCGTTATGTTGTATTTGTTTACAACAAACAAGTACCAATATATTTCTATCCACCCCCATTCTCAAACATTGTAGTCACATAACATATTTCTAAGAAAACAGTGTCTTGCCAGTGCTCAAATTTCTTGAAGGTCGCGGTTGAATACCCAAACATTGTTTAAACCATGTTAAATTTCTTCTTTGCTTTTTTTATTAGTTTTATACAACGGGTATCAGATTATTAAATAACCAAACTACGTACGTTCGCACTTCCTGTTAGATGTTGTGAGCTTGAAGAAAACGTTGTTGTCTTCACATTTACTGCAAATGTTATCTTCAAGGCTACATGTCTGATATCCAGGCAAGCAGTGATCAATATCAGGAGAACATTTGCCGCAGTCACTGCTACCTCTATCGTTACAAGTCTGGTGTCCAGATGAGCAGTATCTCATATCAGGACATCCTGAAATTTAGAAAAGATATCAATCGTCAACTGCCTATAAGTAGAGGCAAAGACATTTGCACACATATTGCTAGCTTGTCTGCATATCAATTCAAAATAATCTTAATTCAACATTTATCAAGACATATTGTTCAGAAAGAAATTTCTATTTAAAAGTCTATGTTATAACAGCCAACAGATATACGTGTCGTATGATATTATAGGCAATTTAACTATGGGATAAAAACACCAAAGAAGCAATGTGAAAAACAAGGCTAAATATTATCGAAGGAACATCCATAATGTCATTGAATGCCATAGAATAAAAGGCTAAAAATCATGCTAACTCAAAGCCAGAAATATACACTCCGATTCTATAAAGGATAATTAATTTTTAATTGTAAGACATTCTGTCTTTTCATTGCCTTTATTAGAAAGCACAATCATGCTCAGCATGCCATGCATATACCTTATTGTTTATTGTGTATATGTTTTAACCAATCTTAGTTTAAATCGTTTTATTTATTCCTTTACACACCTTTTATGAGTGAAAAGGGGCCACCAAAATGAATTATTGGTAACAAATATATATTTGTATACATGAAACAATAAACAACACATATTAAAAGTTTAGTCGATTATTTGGATGTATTCCAGTTTTTGTAAAGACTAATTATTTTGTAAACAATTGGGCAAATCTAATTCTCTTAAAAAACAAAACATTTCTGTGGGACTTGTTTTGTGCCCAATGTTGTAGTGACGTCAGACATTGTGTTTCACTTACAAAATACATTTGGACTAAATATGGCCTATGATCGAGTAAGCAGAGTGATCATAGGCCCTAACGCTATAGTCACCATCTGCTGTCATAGTTTAAGCAGAGATGTACCACATGTTACCATTATTAGGTACTCAAAGTCTAATAAAGTCTATATATAAAGCATTTGGTTTCTGACATACTGATTTGTATATTCGACTTTGATCAGATAAGATATTTCTCTTTCTGCAAAACATATTCAAGGGCCACCCTTGCGTGCATGTGATCTGCAAGTGGCTTTGTGTGTTAGTGTGGAGGTCTGGTGAAAATTGTGTCCAGAACATAGTATGCTTTTTACTATTAAAGGGATACGCGCCTAATTGAATTTGACATAAGAAATGCTTGAAATTTTGCAGAAGTATTAATCAAACATATATAACCATCAAAGTAAAATAAAAAAGTGGGGTCACCGTTCTTACTTTTTTTAAACAGGCTCTAGAAAATATGGCATATTTTGCATGTATTTGAATGAAGAAAAACTAAGTTCTATATATAACCAATGAAACATATTTTCGAACTTATTTTTGGCTTTTGCACAAAACCAACTGTATGACTCTGTCAGATGATATATTTGAGTCCAACAAATACACATTGGATGAACATTTATTGAGAAATTATAGAAAAAAGCGAATATTAGCAAAAAATATAAATGGCCTCAGCTGATTTTACGATAACAAAATGCACATAAACGTGCATAATTTGAAAACTAGACTTGAAAATTTATTCAAACTGCACATTTGTATAGCTGGTGCCATACTTAGAGAGAAAATGTACAGAAATTTATATGTCACCGTACTATTTTTCAAAGTATATACAAAAATTAAGATGTAGCTAATGTGCTTATTTTCGGAAAATTTTATATTTTGATAGACTTAGCTTGTACGATATATAACTATTGAACACCTTAACCTACGGTCTTCAAACTTGCCAGTAAGATTTAGCATGACTAGTACATGACTCCTGTAGATTTTGACGTCATTAGGTATATAATTAAGGCTACAGTAACCTTGCACGCAAAGCAATTAAATTCGGAAAATTCCAAAGAAAGTTAACTCCTGTACGAATTTGGTCAAATGGTTCGTCTGCTATAACATTTTTTGTTTTTACTGTAGTTTATCCGCAGAGCGGCGCATGATATTCGCGCGTATCTCTTTAATTAATGTTTTCTTTCTTATTTACTAGTACAAACCACATGGTCTGAGAAAAAACAATTGATATGACCACTTTCTCTAGGTGCTTTTATCGTGGTTGAAATTATTGTGCTTTCAGATGGAACGCATATTTATATAGCCAAAAGCTAATAGCACAAGTTAAACTGGATGATCTTATTCTGGTCAAACGAAAAAAACCGTTTACAAATTTATGAATACTGTATCACCTTATTGTTCTGTTTAAGACACTATTGCTTTTCTATGGAAATGAAAATGACGTCAATATTACACAAGCTAGTTTCGATAAAATTTGCAATCTTAGTACCTGGCTTAAGGGAAATATGCAATGTTGATAACGAGTTTAAATGTGTCTTTGTAACCGTAAATGCCAACTTATTTTCAGGCAAGAAAGTCACAGCATTAAAAAATATGTACCAACTGATGCAAGAACGTGTAAGAAACATGCTGGATAGTTGAAAATATCATGTAAGGAGTAAACATGTTTTTAAAGATCAACTCAGTTCCACTTTAGGTATACCAGTTTTGGTCTTTCTGAATGGGGTTTCAACTTTCTGTGGAATATAAAACGGATAGGGAAATGGATCGGTATGTAAACAAATGCATTCGAAATTAGATAACCCCTCTGAACTAGATATATATAATATATTTAAGTCTTACTGATTTCTGCGGAAATAAGTGACATAATAAATAATGAAAAAGGCCAGGAGGGTTGATACAAACAAGTAGAAACAACTTCCTCATATGTTTCCTTTATGCTATATTTGCGATATAAAACAAATTAAAAACAAATATTTTGTTATAGTATAGCTAAAATGCCGACCTTCAATGAATAAATATCTAACAAAATGTTCCCCAAAATTGGGGGGCCTTCGTGGCCGAGTGGTTATAGTCTGCTGACTTGCAATCTCTCAACCCTTCACATGTTTAAGCGACGTTAAATTCCAAATAAACAAAACAAACAAAACCCAAAATTGGTCAAATATATAGGTAGATGTTTTCATGTATGAAAACTTCACAAATTGGTGCTAGGAAAATATTTCAGTTTCTTTTGCCAGCCAATGATGAAAAACTCGTTTATCATTAATTTATCATTAATTTTGCAACTACAATATGCTTTCTGTCATTGTTAAATTTGTTAAACAAAATGCTTGACATTAAACAAAATATTTTGTATTTAGCTCTAAGCTTTTGAAATTATATAGCAGCGTGAAAATGTGTCATTTATCATTTCAACCAGGGTTTGTGTGAATGCCATCGTGTGTGCATGCATATGGAGTATTGTCTAAACGCACTATTTATATACGTGTACTAAGGTAGGTAACTAAATGGGTAAGAGAACGCACGGTGAGAGAACTTGGCGCTTGAGCAATAACCTAAACATGAAGGAAACTATTGACATTCACTCTGATTTTAACTATTCAACTGCGGTCATCTGGGTTTATGATTAAACCCGGTGTGATTATTCTGCCTAGTAAGTTCTCGGTCCATTCTTTAATAGTATGTAAGGCGGTTTAAGCTGTTTATCGCGTCGCTTGTTCCATTCGCATGTACTTCACTTAACTATTCAATTTATTTTCCCTTTCTCTTTAAAAATTTGATTTATAGAATCCCTCTTTATCCTTTAAGCCTTCTTTTTCTTCATCTTACCCATCATTAGAAAAGAACAGAACCCAAAATAAACTAACAGGAAATGTATAAACACGTGTGTGTTTTTGTGTTTTTGTTGTTGCCAGCATTGGACCTGTTAAATCATGATAAATTGATTTCCAATATGAAAGTGTGTTAATTATAAAACCAACCACACTATGTGCTGTTAGTCGTATTTATAACACAGTCGAACGTGAAACGTTAACAACTACAACTATCTGCGTTATTGATAAACTTGAAATAAATGTGAAGTTTCTTTCGTGAATTAGGATGTGTAGCTTAAGCTTTTTGCGATACCATTTAACATTTCTATTAGCCCCGTAGAATATAGAAAAAGTCAACAGATTGTATACCTTGCTCTATAGTGACCCGTAGAAAGACACTAACTCCTCTTTGATAGCCTACATAAAGCACATTTCAAATGTAATTGAATCGTTATATTACCTTTCTTTTCACATACGTATTGGTATTTTTCGTCACATTCTTCATCGTTCAATCCAATCGGGTCATTGTCATAAATTTGAAGGCAATCTTCTGTTCCTTTGTCGTTTGGTTCTCCTTCTACCCACCAGTTAGGACAACAAGCCGTACCATCTTCCCATTTAAAAAAACCTTCCTTGTACCTGTCGCTACCTCCTTTCCATAAGTCCTCTAAATATATCCACATAAATTTCTCAATAATGAAAACAAGCTCCACATTAATTCACTATGCGTGTCGACTTGAATGAGTTCGTCGGGAAAAAACATAATGTCAACGAAGAAATTTTTATTACATCATGACGTCATATTTATAATGCCACCATTTTGCGTAAGGCTTACTCTTTTTATTGGCGTTCAAATTAACTAGACTAGGACATTATCTACAGATGCGTAATCATTGCAGAAAAGAGCTAAATAAAAGCCAAAAACTAATAATTAAAAGCTGCAACAACTGTACGCATCTCTACAGTATACATGGGGCCTCCGTGGCCGAGTTGTTATGGTCATTGACAAGCAATATCTCAGCCCCTCACCGCTGTTGGTTCGAATCCCGGTCTGAGCACTTCGGATTTTTCAAGTGAGGAAGCCTTCCAGCTGGTTTGCGGTAGGTCGGTGGTTCTACCCGGGTGCACTCTGTGCCTGAAAAAGTGTACAGAGGTACCCCGGGGTCTTCCTCCATCTGAAATGGGCTGGACGTCACGATATGGCTGCAATACTGTTAAATTCCAAATAAACAACCAAATACACAAACAATACATTATACATTTAGAATGAGTACATAAGCATATTTTAGACATATAGCAAATGATGATTAGGGAAAATTATTTAACTAAAATTGAATATTTGTTTTCACATCTTATTATAATTTAGAATTTAACCCTTTCGGGGAAACAGCATCCAGTTGTATGGATACAACATTTTTGTTTCATGAGCCTTATCATATTATGTTGAAAAGCATGAATAATGAAAATGACCACATAATGTATTATATGCACGTTTGTCTTAGTTACAAAATCGTTTTTACTGGTACCTGCTAAAACATGGTTCATTTTATTAAAATGAATGTTGTTAATGTATCTTTTACTGTGCCTAACGTAGCATACCATGGGAAAATTTGCAGACCACTTGCAGCTTGAGCTACCATATATATATGGCATGGGTTCACATTTTCAACACTAATCAAAATATCAAAAAGAAAAAGTGATGCTCAGTTTGTAAATGTTATATTCCAACAGAAATGTAAACTCCTTATAAATAAAACAACTATATTGACATGTTCAAATTTGTTATATAACGTTACAATGAGGATAACGCAAGCTTTTAAATAAGTACGTAAATACATGTACATTCAACGGAGATCGAGTATTGGATTTATAATGTACAAAAATACTATCGTAAGATTTGACATGTGAGAAAAGATCTATAATTGCAAATTTTGACAATCACACAAAGGTGAATGGATTAAGTTTCGTCGACACATGCAATGGTTCAAAGACAGGCATCATATATGTGTTTTATGATGTTACATAAAATTTCAGAAAATTAAAAATTTCAGAATGAATCTGAGTTTTTTTTTAAAATTATTTGATCGTATCTAATTTGCGGATTTTTTCCTGTAAAACTTTCTATATTGTACAACGAATGAGACATAGGTATAAAGCTTAAAGAGGTTTGAGATTTAAGCATTTCTGAGGATGTACAATGGCATGTGTTTAAAAAAGGTAAGGGGCTAAAGATAGAGAACATAGTGACGTAATATTTATTTATTTTTTTTGTATAATAAGGTAAGTACCTTATCTGCATTCTTAGTATTCCGAACGGTTTTAAGTATGTAGACTGAACAAACATGCGCCTGTACAACTTCTTGCCGCTTCTTCGCCGATTTGTTGAAAACCTGAGTTTCGGTGTTTGAACAGGTATTCAAAATGACATCAGCGTAATATTGGTTAAATGAAACTGGAGTAGATTGTTTTCACAGTGGATTTTTTTAAAATAAACAATCCACTTTTATTAAAGAGATGAATACCTAGATGTTTGTGAGATTCAACTTTGTTTTAATGACACTGATATGAACGGGCGATAAGGTTTATTTACATGACGAGAAATCACATGAGATTTAATTTTGAGGGGTTAAACGATACCAGACAAAAATATGCCTGTCGTCCAGGTTTGCATATGATATTTCTTTATCTTTTGATATTTTTGCGTTGCTCATCAATTGCAAAATGCTATATTTGTAGTATACTCACCACCAATAGTTTTTACATAATTTCGTAGATGTTGATAAAGTGGAAACATGTGTTGGTGTAAACTAATCAACGAAGCACCGTTCCTCCTGCATTGATTCCTGGCGTCAACCCAAGTCCTGGTGTCTGTATAAATCTTGTAGCAGACACCACTGTTTAAATAATATCCGTGTGGACAAACTGAAACAGTATTTCAATCAACAAAATAATGTATTATATTCTCATTAAGATGTTATGTGATTCAGCATTAGTTCGAGGTGGCTTTGTAAATACCGTATGGCTGGCATGATTGATGTTGTCTTGAACAACTATGTGCATTATTTTATGAACAAATAGAGCATGCACAGACAATTGATAAGGCAATAATAAATAACTAAATTACCGAGGCAAAAATATGAGATATTTAGGATCTGTTTGCAATCGTTCCATTGAATCTTGAATTTGTAAACAATAACTATCCGATCCGGAAATATTTTGTTAAACTTTGCTGATCTACTCCGCTAATCCATATCATAGTCACTGACAAAGACATATTTTATTTAGTAACATATGCCCCGGGCCTAAAATAAGATATAAATTTCAATAATCAATTCAATTTGGAGTGTCATATAATTTCAACGCAATGTTAGAAACTAAAACAACATCAAATAAAACAAAACACAAACAAAACACAAATAAACACACGAGAGAATTAGTTTAACAGAGCTTGTGGTATCAAACAAAGGCAGCGTGTACGTAGCTTCCAGTTCGATAATGCGCATCATCATCATCAGAAGAAAGAATTATGTAAAAGGTATATTTCTGTAAAGGAGCCAGTTTAGACTTTGCTATTTTATCGAAGTTGCTAATAAATGTTGCACTCGAAAACATATTGAAACTTATCTTCCGTATTTCTTTTCATAACAGAAACAACATAAACGCACATTTCAATTATTAAGGAGTTATTAAAACGTTTTAATAGGCCATTTATTTTTTCCTGCCGTAGTTGCAGATACCAGTATTTTATTCTTTTAATAAATAAGTTTAGGAATAATAAACTATTACCTACGTCATACGTAGTCCATACATATTCAAGTCCATATCTAAATAACGGATATCGAAAACAGGTAACCAATGTTTGTTTCTACCAGCTTCGTCTTAGCGTTTCAGCATTTCACAGCATTGTTTTGGATATCCGTGATTGCGTATTATACATATGCTTACTTATCGTGAGTCTTCCAAACTCTCCAAGAGAAAAAACATTTGGATGTGTTTCTAGCAAAATTGCAATATAGTTAAAGAAATTGGTTCGAACTTCCGCAATCTTTTCGATGTATTTAAAATCCCAGATTTTATAACCATAACACAAACTGGGTTTGACCAAAGATTCAAATATTCTGACAATATCAAATAGGCCAAAAAGACCGAATTTTATCTGAAAGTGAAATATACATGTAAATGATTTGGTGCCTTGACGTGAAAACAACTCTTGTGTTGCTGACAAGATAAATATAGTTGTAATACAAAGTCATTGGTACTTATGAAAAGGATTATCGAATATTTATTGTCAAAGTACAAATTTTCAGCTTGTATATAGCTTCGTCATATCTGCAGATCAATACTTAAGTTCTACTCATATCTGGTCCATACTGGCTGCAAAAGACTGCGATGTAATTTATCTAATTCT
>JAULCC010466390.1:0-29180 GCA_032358795.1 Nuttallia obscurata | reverse complement strand
TGTTTGAAACAGTTGAAGTTCCAAAGATTATAGAATTTTTAAAAGAGACAAATATATATACAAAGATATGATTTATCGCCAGCATAGTTTCCCCTTCATATCTTGAAAATCTATATTTTTATATTAATCCTTTACACTATTATGAAAATGTAGATACATTTTTATTATGTTTTTACAATACTCATTGACCGAGATACTACATTGTCATGATTTCTGATTACATTTACTATGATATTTTTATTGAATTTTCATTATTATTTGTTTTCGGGGCAATACAGCCTTTGTGTGCTGACGTGCCGTAAAACCCCATTTCACTCACTCACTCTGTATTTCTGTTTTGATTTAGATTTCATCATTAATCCTTCTGTTCAATTTCTATTTCTCTTTTCTTTCATTTTTTTTTGTATTCCTTATGACTATTTTTTTTCTCTTTTTATTTCATTTTATTGCAGTGTTTCGTTATATATTTTTCATAAACTCTTTTACTTCTATGGCAAAGTCTTTCCACACTTGACATATTTTCTTTTTATTTATTTTACTCTTTTGATGGTTCTTTCCTAACTCAGCTGACTTCAGAATTGTGGAGTTTAGTTACATACACTTTAATGCACTTGAGGCCATATGAAGATTTTCAGCTAGCCCAATGTTAGAAATTTAGGATTGCATTGTATCGTCCATGTTAGGTTTATATATCTGTAAAAAAACATGTTTAACCACAATGTTTGCCTGGCAACAACCTTTGTATATTTCTACTTTGAACAATATTGGCATAATGTATGTCAAGTTTTTAAGTTAGCGAAATAATAGATTTTAGCTCTACCGGTCCGCATGACAATTTGGGCCACAAATGTGTCTCAAACCTCTTTTTGTCAGTAAACAATTTCGTTAAACATAATCTCTGAAACTACAGAACAGAATTTGAGGACACTTCACATGGAAAATCCTTAGATAGTACTAAACTTCTTCAAGTGATCACCTCTAATAAATTATTACGTAGAATAAAGTTTTTCAATCCAGGTCTATGTGGGAAAAAAATAGCCTCGCCACAAGTTGTTTTTATCTTGACAGTATTTGTTTGTTTGAAAATATATTCGAAATGACACATACGTTAAACACCTTTATTCAGAAATGATTTCAGCTGATTTAGTGAGCCCAATTGTGTTCATATATCTTATGTGAAAACCACTATTATACCGGCAACATTTGCATGGTAATCATGTACCGAACAACAGCAGTATCTTCAGGACTTTGATTATCATATGACAATGGCTCATAGTGACCTTATAAGGGGTAACCTTGTAAACTTAGGTAGTTCGGCTTGTAGACGTTTTAGTTCACATTACGTGATTACGGAACTATTTCATTCGATAAATAAAATAGTTTTGAGACTTTATCAAACTAAAATCACTAGAATTACCCTTTTCTCTTCGATATATACACCATGATTTAAAAAGAAATATTGATTAAAACTTATAAGTTCATCCGGGTCTCGAACCAACGCGGACACATCGAACAAAGGTTGCAAGAGCAATTCGTTTTATGTATATACATAAATTATATATTATATACTCATCCTAGCGAAGCCAACATATTCTGTTGACTGGTTTCAAACATTTTATTAGTCAAAATAGGCTTTGAAATTTTGAAATCGTGCACCACATATGGGATGAATTAAAAGATTTCTTTGAATGATAAAATAAAACAAATGCTTCAAATACTTCCTCTGCATAACTTTACAACCCCCCACAACGTACAAAAATCATTATCACTTTCCATACAGTACGTCCCACTTCAGTGGAGCAACCATAAAATACACTACGAGACGAGTATGAATTCCTCGCATATTTGGCATTTAACATTTGGCAGCAAGTGTCAATGTAACATTCTATAATTCAATGGTGCCATTTGAATTTACTCGCAAAAGGCAAATGACATTTGATTTTGGTCATAAAGCATCAATTATACATTTTGCTAACATTTACGCATATTAATACCATAAGGCCAATTATATCCTTGATTTTAAGCTTCTGTTCGCTGTGATAAGTATAGTGAAAGTGGAATTCACTGCGTTCTCAGTTACAGTTACTGCCATGACGGATTGTTTAAGTTTCGTTGTTCTAGACAAATCTTAAAGTTACTTGTATAGATACAATACAGTAAAGATATTTTATACCGTGCAGTTTATGTGACAATGATCATAGAAACATTGATGAGGCGGATACACATTTACATGTTTGTGATGTGCTGTGGAACGTAAAGAGGAGAGAGGATAAAATACCTGTGATTTTCAGAGGTGACAAAATGTTATCTCGCGCATATTGAACTTTTCATCAAAAGTAATTAAGAAAACCGATTTAACTATCGACCGCTTTTTGAAACGCATATAGAAGAAACAACAGATGTAAAGTACACGCGGAAAACCTTAAAGCTGCTAGACTATAGAGTAAAAGGAGTCATCACTTACACCAAACATAATCAAGGGTATTTCGAAATGGATTATGAAACATTCTTAAGACTTCGAACATTTTTATCTTACGTGTCCATATGCATTATTGTTCTAGGAGTTTCGGGAAATATTTTCTCCTTTGTCATATTCAACAAAGGCCCAATATGCCATGCATCCGGCAGTTCCACTTACTTCAAGATCCTTGCAGTTTCAGACATCCACGTGTTGTTGACTTCCGGTATAAATCAAGTTTTGGACCAGCAAGGTTTTTATTTGTTCAATGTAAGCGTCTTTTGGTGCAAGTTTTTGTCATTTAATGCGTATTTCTGTGTTGGAGTGTCCACGTGGATTACGGTAATGTTGATGATTGACCGAACACTCGGCATATACTTTCCGCTTAAATTCAGAACGTTGTTAATGCGGAAATGGATTTATCTAAAAGTGTGCATTATCGTTATTTTGATGACTTTATTTAATATCGTCTTTCCGATACATGCACGATTTATAAATCGTTGCTTTTACGATATGTCACAAAATTTAGAACAGACATTAATTGTGGTCTGTTATTTCATACCAGTATTCGCTATTCCAGCTATTATGAACGTTACTTGTAGCATGCTTATTGTAAGGTCACTTTACCAGAGAGCAAACAAATCAAGAGGAAGAGGACTTACAGAAAGGCAGCGAGAATCTAGATATGCTGAAGCAAGAAGCGTAACCTACCGAGTCTTGGCTGTCAGCATTGTACATCTAGTGTCTACTACGCCATATGCAGTTTTCATGGTGTCCACCGGCTCTATGAGCACTAGTTTTGCTTTTGCTCTTATGGCTTTGTCAAACGTTGTTTACTTGTTAAACTATGGGGTAAATTTTGTTGTGTACGCCGTTATAGGTAGAGATTTTAGACGGGATGTCAAAACCATGTGTACATTTTGTAAAAGACCGGCAGCTACAAATGTAGTTGAATTATAACCAGAAATAGAATCTTATTGTTTAGTTGGTAGATAACCGATAAGTTGTATAAATAAGTATATTAAAATCAACAAGCACACTATTTTAAATCTCAAAATGCTTAGACAAACATTAAAAGGACGTCGTTATTGACAGATTGTATTCACATGTTTCAGAGAGAGGTGATTTGTCTTCAAGGGGAAAACAATTTTCATTTTATAACATAACTTACGGCGCCAGCGTGAAATCACATCATTGCATATTTATTGATTTTCAGTATTACTTATTGTGATATGTATGTATGACTTCACGATATTTACATCCCGGTCTGGCGCTATGTAACTCTTTCAAGTGCCTGGATAAACTTGAATCCACGCTGACGTCACTTAGGCAACAACGGTATTCGATGGCGTTAAAATTAGCATTGGTATATAGAGATTTTGTTTTGTTTATTTGGAATTTAACGTCGCTTTAACAGTAGTTCAGTCATATCGCGACGTCCAGCTCATTACAGATGGAGGAAGACACTTAGGGACTTCTGTACACTACTTCAAGCACAGAGTGCACCCGGGCAGAACCACCGACCTACCGTAAGTCAGCTGGAAGGCTTCCTCACTTGAAAAGTTCGATGTGCCAAAACCGGGATTCGAACCCACAGCGGTGAGGGGCTGAGAGATTGCAAGTCAACAACTATAACCATACGGCCACGGAGGCCCCTTGGTATATAGAGAAGTTTGTGCATTCATTTGAAACCTTTACCTGGCCCCGTGTTCATAATGCATTTTTCAGTCTCAGCTGAGTTTGAGAACGAAACTTTATGTCTGTATATATCTAAATTGGATGTTTAATAGCGAACTTTGAGTTGGCAATTGGTATTTTGTGTTGATTTTCAGTCTCAATGAGGATTTTGATTTTTTTGTTCAGGTTAAAGTTGTAAAAGAATTGAAGAAAACAATTTCATTCTCAAACTCAGCTGAGATCGAAAAGTGATTGTGAACACGGGGCCAGATTTAGGTCGTTATGTTATGAATTGAATCTTGCATTCGTGCTCATGAATGATTGGATATAAATCTGTCATTAATGTGCACTCATTTAAGCTATCCTACTTATTTTTTAATTATCTTATTTGCATTCAGTATATTTGCATGGCATGTTCTCCATTATTAATTAATAGACTGTATATTTCTTGTCGATGTTTATAGTGTAATCCTGTATAATATGTAAATGTAGATCTATATATCAAATAAATCGATTTACTCGTTTTGCTTCAAATATGTTTCACAAATTTACTGCAATAACTACATAGATAAAATAACAGTTAGTATCATTTAGTTATGCCTAAGTTACGTTGATACGGATACTAACCCATATTAAACACTACAATCTGCTGTCCATAGCAATTAATGAACAATACAGTTCAGCTTCCATTCAAACTAGATATTCCCACATGAAAAGAGGCTCCTTTTCCACTGTTTTAAGTCGTTGGTCGATTTATGACGACGGTGTGTTCAATATATTTGCGTCCATCATGAGCGTGTAAAGCAGTCATTAACTGTTTCTTAACACATGCTTTTACTATATTGTAATGTTTTTTACGCTGGTATTTTAACATGTTATATTTTCATAATATGCAGTGTCTTTTCAATTAAAGATGTTTATTCAAGAATATGTAGTGAAAAAATTGAAGAAATATATTATCGAAAGTAGTAGTCCGTTCAAGTGTCTTGCTCTCCGTTACAATGTTTACTTATTCTCCAACTTGTTCTATAGTGTTAGATATCACCCTGTGTTAATCTTTTCTTATCCGAAGTGATTCGTTGCAATCCTTGTATTTTCTCAAATTTATGCGTAACAAACCTTTGTTACACCGTTACAATTACTCCTTACCCATTCAACTCACGCTTTGTGACACCGCCCTGTGCCATTCGTCCGAGTTTCGTAGGTACTGTATAGTCCGGGGTAAGTATCCGTGTCAGTGACCCCGGGAGACCTTTGTATACTGTTTCGGATACAGAGTGCACCCAGGTAGAACCACCAACCTACCGCAAGCCAGCTGGAAGGCTTCCTCATATGAAAAATCCGAAATGCCCAGACCGGGATTTGGTTCCATAAATAAACCTAGAAACTTTTCACATTTCAACTGTTTGCTTGTTTGCTTTACGTCACTTAGGGTAAATGACGTCCTAGAGAGAGGGAAGCGGATACAGAGAACTCTTCTGTAGAACTCTCTGGTTCTTTTATGTGCCCAGTGTATAGCATTTTTACACAAAGGGGCTTAACATCGGCCGGTAACTTTATCCGGACACCGTAAAACCAGTCGTAATGCTAATCCTATAACCTTAGCGCAAGGGGAGAAGTCATTTCTACTAATTTAAAGTATTTGGCTTGACCCGGCTGGGGATTAAAACCGCGGCGTTCTGTACCAGAGGCGTGTGCTCTTCTACCTGAGCTAACCGGGCGGTTCAATAGATATATTGTTTTAGTTTCTTTCCTGAGTGTAAGCATTTGTTACCGGGCTGACAGGTTTGGCCAGGATGGCAGCTATACGATATTGTGGGTCTTACCATATTACATAAGACAGCGTCAAGTCGTAGTTTACAAACGGTAAACAGCTACTAACATCACATGACCCCTCGTTACTCAATTCAGATTTATTACATGACTAATCATGTTTTAAAACAGATCAACAGAATATGCGGAGGCAAATTAACGGGATTGCTAAAACCAAAGCCACTGTAATGAAGTGACCAAAATGTACTAGAAATTACTGCAAAACATTGAAACAATACAAATGGACAGTTTCAGTCTCGCTGATGTTTGTTTTTCTAATGACGTTGTTTTCACAACACAAAATGTTACATAAATGGTTATTCCACTGTATCTACATATTCTGTACTACATGTTCTTAAATAACCACTATATAACGGAAAAGGCACTACATATCATGAAAATGTATCACATTAAAAAAATAATTTATCAGCGTATAATACATTACAATATAGTAAAAGTATGGGTTAAGAAACAGTAAATGACTGCTTAATAAATACGCTCAGGATGGGTACAATTCTATTGAACACAAACATCATCATCATAATTACCGACAACCTAAAAACAGTGGGGAATGATTTTGTTAGCCGCATGGAACATCGCCTATTTTTGTTTTGGAAAGTCTAGTTTTCATTGACGCTGCGATGTATAAACACGTTCCATCAATTTCCATGGACAGCGGAATGTGCTCTACTTTGTTTCCAAATTTATTCAAATAGATTCTTATGTATTCTGATATAAGGAATCATACAAGAGTGTTCATAAATTAGTGTTTACTTTAATACCACTTTAAGTAGACGAGTTTACAAAAAATTATTATAACCTGAACCTCGTCGTCTTTGCCAGTGGAACGTTTCAAAGTCACAAACAACTATTACCATAACTAAAATTCAGGTATAGGAAAATCAAACTAGCAGCTATTCACAATTTGATATCATTTATGTACATGTATTACAAAATAGTTAAAAAGAGCAAATTACGCACATTGCTACTTCATACCAAAATGCAATAAACGGTGTTATGCTGTTGTTACCATGCGACCCTTGATGTTGTCTACCCAGGCATGGGAGAGTTCTTGTTAAGGTTTTTATGGGTTGTAAAGGCATTTTTGTGCAATAAATATATTACTTATGACAGGTTCACATCAAATATATTATGTTAAATCATAAATTTAAATATCAAGACGGGTTCTAGAGGTTAATAGCAAAGGCGCGAATCTGAATGCGGTATGTACTTTTTACACGTAGCTAATGCTTTTAATTAATAGTTAATTCTTAGCTGTGCATTATCGTGAATTAGAACACAATAAAGAGTTGAGATGCGTAGTAGTTCAGATCACGAGATCTTTATGCCGACTGATCTAATTACCGACACCTCAACGTCTGTGATCTATCTCAAGATAATGCACAGTGAATGAACTATATCGAGTCTAACATGAGACTAATAGGAGCTTTAACATTTAATGTCATTGGACTAAATTTTTATGAATGATAAACAGCGACAGATATGCGGCGGAAGTTATGTCTTTGTCGGCAATATTTGACGTCATATGTGATTTCAAACCAGTCCGCGCGTCAATCGTGATTTTTGTTTGCTGAATAATGTACGGTATATTGGCTTCTTGTTTATATAGATAACATCACGAGCCTTTTAACAGTATTCAATTATCAATGCAACACTATAATAGATAGAAGAAAGTGGGGTTAAATATATTTAGCAACCAAGACTAACCTAAATTAAAATAACTCTATTTTTTTCTTTACAAAAGAAACAATAAAACACGTTTCTTTTTTTATTGTTTTTGTTTTTTTGCATTACATCTATTTGTGCTACGTAGGGCTAATGGGCGACCCAGAGAGAGGAAAGCAAATACAGAAAACTTTTCTGTAGAACTGTTCCTTTCGTGCCAAATGTAAAGCACGAATACATAAGGACTAAACCCCGGCTTGTCACTTTATTCTGACACCGATGAATCAGTTGTAATACTAACCCAAAATCTTGAGGGGCAATTGTAAAGTTTTTGGTTAGTCCGGGGATCGAACCAACGACCATCCGCATCGAAAACCGGGTGCTCTATTACTTAACAAAGAATGAAGAGAAAATGAAAAGAGAACATGAAAAGAGAGAAATAAAAAAACAAAAAGAGGTAGAGAGGACGCAAACAAATAAATATAGAGTTGATCATGTTAATTTTCTTGTGTTTACAAGGAAATCCGTTAAAAAGTACACTACGTCCGATTTGAGTTCGGAAAGGATAATCCACAGTAGATGTTATATTTGTAATCATGTTCATAACAGAAATATCCTAATGAAATCAACCATATATACGTTATTCTGCTTGGAATGATAAAATATTTCGATTCCATATATAAACTGGCCTGGGTTAAGGGGTCGTTATTTGTCCGATTTTATTTTCTCTTGTTACTGAGGTCTAGGAATTCCAGGCACAAGATTATATGGATTCTGATGACCTAATTTTAATACTTCTTTTATTTGCGGATGATATGTGCATTTTAGGCCAACATCCGTCTGAAAAAAACAAAATACATTGACTTATTTTAACACACATTGCAAAAGCTGGGATCTTTGAGTGAACAGCACTGAAAGTATGATCATAGTGGTTCAAACAACGTAGTGGTTTACTTTACCTTCAACTAAACATAGGGCCCATGATGGGCAGATTATCAATGTAGTAAATGATTTTGACTATTTAGGCACACTTATTAACTTAAAAGGAAATTTCATACTTAACTTGTACTTTTTGTTAAATAAAGTTAATAAAATGTTCTTCAACGAACGTCATCAGATTGTAAACCGCAGTCAATGAGTGTTCCGGCCATCATATTCAAAGAGCACTTTCAAAGCCATGGGCATACAGCGGTGATCAGTTACTGTATGTGGTTGATTGCTGTCAGCTCTTCTCTATTGTTTCGCAGCCATAGCCAACTTAACGTGCGTTCTGGAATTTGGCTTATTCTTTGTAAAGCCTTCTTTTCCTCTCTACCAGGACAGGCGACTGGTGTCACGCAGACTGTTCGCAAAATCTTTTTGTGTCAACCTCTACGGGGAATAGCCAAGTGCACAAGCCTCCCTGTACGCAGAGGTTTATCAGCTATGTGTACTTGGCCTTCTTCATCCCGTAAGCTTCCTTGTGGTATGTCTTCCATGGTACTGTCAGCTCTTGACGATGAGCTTTTCCCTGTCTTGGACCACAATACTATGTCTGGTCATAGGGATGTCTGGACAATGTCTGGAAAATACGTCTCTTTCCAAGGTAAATATCCATGTTCCCGTATTTTGTGCCGTCTAGGATTGATGACTGTTGTGCGTTCTGCTTCCTTTCAGATTCAACCGGCTTGACAAAATATTGTGCCCACTGTGGGAGTGACTTCCTCGTTTCTTCTTTCTTTCTTTCTAAAGCAATTCAGCCACCTATTTTAGGAAATTTATAGTGGCTCATACATCCAGGTTCGTGTTCACATGGAAGTCGGAGAGTCGGGAGATATCCAAAAAAAACAAAATGACGTCCAATGGATATCTACAGACGAAGGTTCCGTGGCTAATTTTCGATGAATAACCTTCAGAAATGGATAATGTATAAAAACAATATATGTTTTTGGACATGGTTATGGTGTAGGAAACATCTGTGACAGAGAGCAGTGTAGAAACAGTGACTCTCCTGATTATTGACATGTACAAAGTTTGAATATGGCGATCGCCACGGACTTGCAAAAGGTTGAAGGACCTATAATAAATTTTAAATTAACTATTTGTCATTATTTAAAAGCTTTGTTTTTAGTGGGATGTTTTTTCTGATATTACCTGCAGATAAAATATGTGTAGTTGCCAAGAAGTGCCCATCAATATTTTTATTTTATAGAGTTCTTCTTTCTCATGTAGTTAAGTAAATATCCTTTCAAATGGATGCTATATGTTTGGAGGAATTGCTGCATGTGTTTGTTCTTTATATGCCTACATGTGTATATCTTTTTAACGGATAGGTATAGTCAAATATAATTTCGAAAACAAAGTCTGCATAGGGTATAAAATGAAGCGATGAAGCTATTTTCGTTTAAAGAATACTGACCATCAAGGACCTAAAACCTTAAATTGTAAAATATTATTAACAGTTAAACAATTACGGAGAATTGGCCGTCCCCTTTATTTATCTCGCGTTATAATAGAACTATTAGATATTGGGCGGAATATATCATTAGGCCGCGTAAAAGTGTTTTCCATTAAGTTTCTGTCATAAAGCCATTGAGCTTCACACTTGAATGTAGAGGGAACTACGTTGTTGGGTCTTGAAACATGAACAAAATGCCAGGTCAAGGCCAAAAAAGACAATACCAAGTTTCAACAGGAAATGGAAGGCTTTGGAATTTTTTTGCGTGTACATCTGTGTGACTGACTGCTGCCTGTACCATGGTTATTCTGCAAAGATATCCACCTAGATCATGTGACTGTCATAACGCCTTATTTGGCATGAGCCTGATTTGCAGAGCTGTGAATACCATATCCCCTCTCATATCATTACCCGATGGTGTGACTTAACGGTTTTCACATCATGGTATACAGCATGTCAATAAACTTCAGCTGTGAAGTCCCTTCGTTCGCAGCAGACGTTAGTATACTGCTAAAATGCTCAATAAGTTTTTTCTAGCGACCCTACTTTTTTCATTCATTTGCATAAAACGTTATAAACTAACAACTCGCAAAATTTCATATAAAATCTCATTGCTTGAAATATTAAAGGTGAAACTGCCGCAGACGACTTTATTTTCCTTTTATACAGCATATTACGTTCTCGCGGTTTTACTGATGCATCGGTTAGTTTCAATAAGTAAATATGTACAGTTTGTAGTTTTACATTTTATTTGATAGTTTTAATCAATTCAAAAATAATAAATCTATTTTACAATCAAGAAATTATCACAATTGTATGAAATATGTTGGAAAACCAATTCAGTCAAGCAGGTTCCAAGTTAAGAAACGTACTATTTACATGCATTCAACATGTAATCACATTTTATGAGACAACAATGACATATATATAACATATTTACACCATACTATACATGCTCACCAGAAATCAGTGAACTATGAGCAAAACGACAACAAAAATGAAACAAATGCACACATTTACATTCCATGTTGTACATTTGTACTTTTAAAAGATTAAGAAAAGCTGAAAGGATCCATGGTCCCATATTTGACGTCTAATGCTCTAAATGCATATGGATAGAAACGTTTCTGGGTTTAATTGCACTATTATATGATATCATTCAAACACACTCGTAATTCATACAGCTTGACAACAGACACAGTTTTACTCTTAGCCTTTTTAGCGCGACTGTGATAGAATATCCACACAGCTTAAATCCAGATCAGACGCCGAGTAACTCTAATCCGGATCCAAGTTGTTTGACACTCGGCCAATTGTTTTTTCAAATATTGGGCGAATTTGATGAATTTTTAAAATAAAAAAAAGACAACGTTTTAAGCATACGACATTTTTTTCAGTAGGCAAAGGATTATACTTCACAAGTACAATTTCTATGTAAAGTGTATAATAAAAATGTTATTTTGCAGGCTGTTTTTTCTTCAAGTGTTAAAAATCCAAGAACATCAGACTTAAAATACTTTGCTTTTGCAATAGTTGCTGCTGCAAAGTTCACCTTACATTAAGTCCTAATCATATTTAAACATGACATTTCTCGATCCTTTAGTTAATACAATAAATGTAATGTTTTGAAAGAATGTTGCGGTTTAGTTTCTGTCATACCATTTCATATATGTTATTAACAATATACTAGCTTAATGTTGCATAAAATCAAATTGCGTTTTATATAATTAGTTCTGGTTTGATGAATGTTACGTCAAAACCATAAGTTTGTATTAAACTAATGTTGTGATTACAGACACCTAACGTTTATATTATTACACTCACAGCTAGTATTTATAACTGGCATGCCTTACAGGAAATCAAGTCAGTCCCAAAACAACACCCCTTGATCTACCGTACAGACTAGGGTAAGTCCTGTGTACAAAGAAATACTTACAAAGCTTAATTGGTTTTCATCGATTCACAGAAAAGAGGACTTTTTCTCTAGCAAAACAAGGAAAAAAGATTACAAGCGTTTTGTCTATCAAGATAAGGATTCTTCTCCTAGGTGTCTGGTCGATGATGACCCGTTAGAAATAGACAGGTTTATGCCATTTTGAAACGATTGTTTTTTCCAAAACAACAAAGCCTCTACAGAGCAGCTTTTGAAAACAACGTCTGAACACATGCTTTGTTAGTAAAACATGTCTTTCTTTAACAGCAACATTTGAAACGAAACAGAGTTTTCTAAACAAACCATTACAGACAGTTATTCTCGATATTATTTTCAAATAATCGAAATAAGATTATTTTAAAGAATGTGTGATGCACGTCTGTATATCTAGGTAAATATTCAACTAGTATAGGTTTATCTCGTTTCTGTTTGAAAATCTACAGCTTAATATTCAAACACTTGATGTCTGATACTGGTCAAAAGACAGAGATTCTAAGGGATTGCACCTACTCTCTCGAAAGCAGATGCCTTATAAAACACCATTCACCCTCAAGAGAGACATGTTTCTCAGCGCGCGCGCGCACACACACACACACACACACACACACACAAACTAGTTTATCATTTTTATAAATGCCGAATAGATCAGCAGATATCAGCAGATATAATAAAAAAAGTTCGGTAGTGTAAGAAGTAAATCATAGATGTCAGTTACAGAGATATACTCGTCTGATGTAAAAATATGACACACACCATCTTGCATTATTGTGATTGAGACGTGATATATGAATTTAGAATCTATGTATAATCTATGCGAATCCTTTTTCATCATGAATGAGTGATTTCTAATGACGAGGAAAATAACAGCTTTTAATAACACAACTAAGAAGAACTATGACGAAATGTTTTGCATTCTTGATTAAGTAATCTCGTTAGTTACCACTTTCATTCGATCTAAACGGACTACATATACCCCATGTCATTGATAATGTCTATTAAGGTACTGAGCCCCTGAAAACAATGTTCTCAAACACAACTGAAGTAAATGTTTCACTAGGAAATGCTTCAAAAGTAAAATGTATTCTAAAGTATCGAATAGTGTCAAAGAGAGGTGTTACTCAGACGCAATGCATGATCTGTACTCATAAACACTCTTCACTGTCCGTGAAATAATTCGTTGACACAGAAAGTTTCATCAGTTCCAACCTCCAACATCCAGTCTGAACTTCAGTCTTTCTTTTTCCTTGTGAAACAACTCTCTGTCCATGGCTTATGACATATGCTTGAGTAAGACATGTCAACTTATTTTCAAGCATTGGTTTACGTTCATGAACTTGTTTGCTTATAGCATTAATCAAATGAGTTAATCTCATGCAAGCATATCCATTGGATGCAAACGCTCTTTGTTCAACACATTTCACTGTTATTCAAAATTCATAGGTACACTTTTTCAAGTCAAAGATTTTGCAAAACAAAACCGATGATATATTATATTAACATCCAATGTGATAGAACATCTTTTTTTCTATTAATTCTTCAGTCTTTGCTTTCATATTTAATCCTGTTCAATGAAATCATTAGACACCTTGTTTCACATATCAGCTATCTTTCGTTTGATAATGCTACGATCAGCACGTGAATTATTTTTAAAAATGTTTTGGTTGTTTTTTTATACCATGTCAATTTGGCATTACCTCCTAAATGTATTAAACATTTAGTCAAAAACCTGTTGCATATTTCTATAGCTGCTTTGTTAGGCGCCTTGTTTTCACATTTATTCTAAATACAGACGTATTATATTCTGCCACAAACACTGCTTTCAAAGTGTAGCTACTGTTTTTTTTCATTTTCAGCAGTGACATTATCTGAATTCATCAACTTCGTGAATCCTTAATTGGAACAAACGTCAACGGTAAAAAAACAGCACATGATTTAACAGCAATTACCACAGCAAATTTAACAGAAGGCGCAGTACAATGGTGATGGTACTATCATAAATTTGTTGTATTGTAAGCTAGCCTGGTATTATTCCTCGTGTTAATAAAACACTTCGACGTGAACAATGCCTTTCATCGACGCGAGAGAGGATATTTTTCACTACTTATGCTGTCTTTGGAGATAGGTCCGGCCTTTACTGACATATCACATGCTACATCTGTAAAAACAACATCATATGACACAATCATCTTAATATATGTATCAGATAATAGTTGTGTTTGCCTTGTGTAATCTAACATCAAGCAATATTCGTATAACTCTTACTTGTGGCAATGTATATCATGCTTTAAAAAGAGAAACATATGTCTGGGACAAATAATTTGCTATCGAAATATTTTTTTTTTTTTGTTTTTTGTCAAAACTGAAAATTTTGTTTTCTATCATATTTTTCATTACATGTATTATGCAGTTACACTATTAGTTTTACAGCATGGACATGTTGAAAATTGTGTAAGCTATATGCATTACATAATCAGCAAACATTTTTGTAGTTGTTTTTCATTAAAGTCAAAGCGCAGAAGAGAATATCTGGTACGGTTGTCACTATGGATATCTTATCAAAGATAGCTTTATCAAACTTGTAATGTAATCTGGAATTTTTGTTGATAAACACAAAGATCTATATTGATAAATGTGCCCACTGGAAAAATTGCGATGTATAAAGCACCAGCAGTTTATCATTAAAATCTTTTCGAACTCTGGTAATTCTCACAGTAAAGCTGTGTTTTAATTTTGTCGATTATTTTCCTAAAACACAATTTCAAAAACAAAACTCAATAAGTTTATGTAAGGTTTTAGTTGATGGAAACGATATAGTGAAAACCACAAATGTTTTGCTAAACCTCCGTTCATGGGAAAAAGGCAGGACATGTTGCAAAAGAATATACATTGATATTTATTCCTTGTATGACAGAATGTAAAACCTAAGATGTGAACGCATTGTTTGTGCCAACTTATGCGATATGTAGACATTGTTCACCCTTATTGTGCGGAACCATATATATATACCTTGGAACCCCACAGTTTGAAATCAACTCTTTCAGACATACCCCCTGACACAGTGCTCAGCCGGGTGCTGCCGAAACACGAGAAACATTTGTTAAAAGTATATGGTATGAAACCTCAAACGGTCATAAACTTGACAAAAATGCGACAGCTTTATTCTTTTGTTTACTGTGGTTCAGAATTATACTAATACATGTATATCGAATATCTATATACCATAATCAGTCTGAGACCTATACTGGATTCCATTTGCAATATCGTTTTTGCATAAAGAAAGTGGATTGTTGTTCTATAAGCCGAACGGTTTTAGGTGCATAGTAAGGCTACCTGACAAAGTACTGTGATATGCTGAGAAAAACCTGGTTCTAAATTTAACTCAGGATTAATGTTCGACTGTACTAGTATTAAAAACGCTTTAAATAAAGCTTTAATATGATTACAACTAGATAACTGACACACCAGTAATATGTGCATATGGCAGATAATATGTCATAATAACCCAAAAAAACACAAATGTCACTAAAATATGAAAAAGCAAATTGAAATCAAATATTATACATTAATTGAGGTTATCACATTACCAGTTCAAAACTTATAAATCATTTGAATCTACTGTTGGAAACTCTGAAGACTAAATATAGAAATATCAAATATATATACACAGATTTGCCGAACAAGATCACTTAGAAATTTACGTAAATGAGGAGAAATCCGATAAATTTTCTACATACACATTGCCACGTTAACTGTAAGAGCGAGCCCTGACCGGAAAATGTTTAGAAATCCAAATATTATTATTACATTTTAGGGATACAGTATGAAGTGTTACCAATATACTTATTTTGACCGAATTTCATTTTTTTTAAACGAAGTATTTCACCAGTTTACAAATAACAGTATATACAGCTTGAATAAATACTACAATTTCAGTGAAGCATACAATAAGTTGAGCTATTACACATACACCATATACGTTAAGCTTAAGCTGATCCAGATCATTGATGACGTCATACTCTTTGTTGCCATATTGTTTGAGTTTGTTCCACTCGACCTGGAGCCTAAAATAGTAAATGATAAGTACCACATATATCACGTGACAAGTGTTAAGAAACTATTTTTTTATACGTGTCACTTGAACAATTAAATTGTTATATGTTTTATACGAGACACATTATATACTTATTACAGAATAAAGACCCTGAAACATGAATTTAAAAATAAACTACTGCTGTTTGATTTAATATGTGAATGTGATTGACAATAACACTTTTAGTGTGTTTTTTAGAAATGCACGTACCTCCACCGGAACATCAAACAAAAAGTAAATGCAAAACATTTGAAGTAAGAAAATCACACAAAACCGATCAGTATAACTGTGCTTAAGAGTTTCCAGTGATAATACAAGTTTAATAGAAAGCAATTTTCAATGCGATAAAACAAAACAAAACTTAAAATGCTTTTATTACTTTAGTCGACAACGGTCAAAAACATTGCTTCCGGTAACTTTTCATAATAATCATTCTTATTATAATTAAAGTAATACATACTACCATTACCGTAAGTAGAATAAGAAGTAGTAGTAGTTTTAGCAGGAATAGTTGTAGTTGTAGTAGTAGTAGTTGTAATAAAAATAAGAAGCAGAAGCAGAACTTTTTGTTTATAAAAGCAAACGTGAAAATAGTAAGTGTTGTTCAAGAATAATAAGGCATAGTGGAACTTGACAAGAAAAGCATTGCCAATTAGAAATGTACTTCTACAACAAAATATATTTCAAAACACTTATAGTCCAATATAATTGTATATCAAAAGTAATTACTGTGTTTTCTTTAAAAAGAATGTATTTTGTAGATCTATTGTCTAGCCGAAAATATCAAATTTAACGTATTTCACCGATACCATTGCGTGCACCATTAAATTTAAAGTAGATAAGAAGTTATTTTCGTTACTAGGTGCAAGGTATTTACATGACAAACATTATTTATTAAGATAACATGATATACATCATAATTACATTGTAGTTATTCAAGATTTAACTAAGAGATTAGATACAGCACTTTTCGTTAACAGTTTGTATTTTAGTGCCGACTGAACACAAGATGAAATAACTTATTCTATTTTCACCGCTGGTAAATATGTTACCACATTTTAAAGAAACTTCAATATGTTATCACTGTAAAATAATAGTTTCCTCAAAAACGATTGTAAGGGTAGGACAAATACTGTTAGATATCTACCTCGTGTGCCTGTCGGGTATGGTGTTTTTGCTGTATCATGAGCCTGATAGTCTTGTTGAGGTACATCTGCAAATCTTTCGTTTCCTGTAAGCAAAAGTGTGTGGTTTTATTACTTATTAATTATATGGATTTAATTATCCCCTTCCAATCACAAATCTTATGTTCATAAAAAAGTCTCTTTAAAAACACCCCATAAATTATGAAATGAAACATACTAAAACGATGATATATTCAAATCATGCAAGAGGTATGTCAAAAAAGACAAATTGTAAGCTTTATCTATTATTATTTATATCAGGTAGTGATATGCTATCTCTTAACTCTGTTCGATGATTTTGTAACATTAAATATATTATATAGTAATACTAAGAAAGCATAAAACTATCGTCTTTGCAGAAAAAAAACTGACAAAAGATAAAAACAGTGTATTGTTAATCGAATTTGTATGTTTGAGTATTTCATATTATGCACAAAACTGATAAAATATAGTTTTAAGATGGCCGCAGTGGTGTAATGGATAGATATGGCGCTCAGGGTGCTAAGGTTTCTAGCTCCAAAGATGATCTTCTTCCTGACTACAGGTCTGGTTTTAACCAAAAAATGCACTCGAAGAAAGTGTTTTATCTTACCATTGGCTTTCAACATAATCGAGCTTATATAAATAAGTTAAAACTGAAAAGTGAAGTCAAACATTTTGTTATGATATTTAGCCACACCTCGCATCTACTTGCTGAAATAATTGAAGTTTTACCAATTCCACAGTTTTGCAAATATTATGAAACCAAACCGTATGCCAATTAAGATGAAGCATGTTTCCTGACTGTGGAATGGTACAAAACTTATATATGTTTTGAACGGCTGGTTATTTTCGGGGATACTGCTTATACTTAACATTATATCTTATAATGTTTCTCTTTTGCGGTTTGTTTAAAACCTTTAAACTGTTAAACATGTTTTGTCTGTTGTTGATTTAGAGTCATGAAGAAGCCAAATATTTCGTTTGTTTAGCATATGTTCGTAAGTAGAATTGTAGTCCTCTTAGTCGATTTGAAATTCTCTACAGACGTGTTTGGTGTAGCAAAAGTGGTTGCGGTGAGCTTGATTTGTTTGAAAGTATATTGTGTAGAGGAATGAATCATGTACAGTATATTTACCTTTCTGAACTACATTCACTCTTTGCCAATTTTGTCTTTCTTTGCTCCAAACTGTGAAATAAAATATATTTATGGTTTACAATGTTGAACTAAACGAATCTATTAAAATTGCTTAAACAAACGCAGATGCCTAGCTTTTTCCAAACAAAGGTTGAACTTACACGCATATTGTTGCGACCTCATTGATATTCAGTTAACTTTATAGCAGGACATGACTTTCTAATTAGCAGAGAAACTTTATTAAACTTAATAAAAAAGAGTTTGCAACTCATTGGTCATATTTCTAAATGCATTATTCAGTTATATCTAAAGAAGACATGGCAGTCGGGGTTAATAATCACTTAGTGAGACGAAATGGTATCAAATTCTGTCTGGACGTCACGGCAATTATTTTATATAAAAGTGAGTTACATAAAAGAAAAGCATTGGGCTAATACCCCTTGACCAAACACCTGATATCTAAAGTAAAATGTATCAGGTTTGTAATTCATAGTGGCAGACTTGTCACATAACTTTTACCGACTGAATAATCAATTCACCTGCGGTCACAAGCGTCAAGTTATAGTTATTACGAAAAAGGCAAATATGTTGCCGCGTCTATTTCTACACTAGCATTAATGTTTGAAGTACAAAAATTTGAACTTGAGTTAATGTATGCGCGCGCGCGCGTGTGTGTGTGTGTGTGTGTGTGTGTGTGTGTGTGTTGGGGGAGTTATGTGTATATCAGGTTATATCCGATTGCATATTCTTTGATGAGATCTTCCCAAATATTTGTTATCGTTTCGAACAAAGGAAGTCAGAAAAAAATATATGTAATTGTTTGAAGCTATGGAACCTGTTGGTAGTACAGATATTCTCTCACGGTTACGTTTAAGGAGAAGCTTAAGCAGATGAAGGGACAGCGTCGCCTTTAAACTAATATAGCAAGTCAACATGCATGCAAGAGTGTCTTACTAATTAATGAGGAGTTTTGTAAAACTCTTGACGCCGCAACTGCTTTGGTGATAAATACACCAATCTGAACATGCTTGCAAAATGTATCGATGAAAATATAGTCCTAATAATCCCCTTGTGCTGGACATCTAGATGTGTGAAAGGCTAATCCTATGACACGTTTGATAATTGCAACCGCGCTTCGACCAGCTTCTGGACTTTCTATATGTATAAATAATTTACGGCCGAAGTGTCGAGGACTTCTGAAAATTACAGGCACTACCTTTAATGTACTTCTCATGGGAAATCATAAAAAGCCCGTGAATGAGTGTTTATTGATTTTATCAAAAACATAAACCACCACGAAAAACTGTTTTTCTCTACATCAGTCATAAGAGCATCATGATTTAAAACAACTGTTGACATTAATTCCATTTTAAATAAATATATCGGATACAAAATACTATTAAACATCTGTCTGCAAAATATTCATATTCGAGCAGCATTGTTTTACAAATGTGTGTATTATTTTTAATTATTTTGTTCTGTTTGTTTAATTGTATTTGCTATGCATTTGAAATAATACTGTTTTTCACGCCCATTAACTGACAAGAGTAGTGCATTACAAACTAGACCTTAAGCGAATTGACTTTGAAATAGATACTATTGAATAAATGAACGACATAGGCATATTCTCACTTGTTCTAGACTTTTCGCGGTATAATGGGAAATCCTGCATGGGTTCTCAGAGGCATTGAATACTTACTAGAATTTTAAGTAGTGTACGTCGCAGGAGCAGTCGTAGACCGATGTTTAACACTGTTTCGCCATAGGCGACTTGTGATATTTTTGCAAACAGTTTGATTCCAGATAAGACGTTTTAAAAAAATATCAAAACAAATCTATCTAACATTGAGGCAGACGATAATATTTGTATTTTGTATTTTATAATTATTTTGGGCCGAAATGGTTAAACAACTATCATTTGTACTGTTCAAGAGTTGGTACAGTATACCATGTGATTCTATAAACATCAACATAGTACTTTTTCTTTAAAGTACTTAACAGTTGCAAGTGATATTAGTAAAAAAAATCTGAATTATTGTTTTAAAGTGGAAGTTAGATTTTTTGTCTAGGCAAATCTTTTCAAACATTTTTAGTTTATATAGATAAAAACACGCATAAACCTTAATTGAATTCTAGATAACTTTACATAGCCTTTGCATGTGAATAAAAAAAAAAACGTTTTCCTTTGTTCATCATTGTCATCCTCCTTTTTCAACTTATTTGTGTAAGGTGATATCCTTATATATTAGTATATTTAACTTTATAACACCTTGAATTAATCTTAGATGATATAAAAGTAAACAGTTATAAATTGATATTTGATTGTAAATTTATTGTTGTATTTGATATTTGCTGCCGTCTTGTATAAAAACTGTTGTTAAAACTGTATTGCTGAAATTTCCGCCGACATTTTATCTGTATTCCTGAAATTTCCGCCGACATTTTATCTGTATTGCTGGAATTGCCGCCGATATTTTAACTGTATTGTTTGAATTAACGCCAATAATTTAACTGTACTGCAGGAATTACCACCGTTATTTTAACTGTATTGCTGGAATTACCGTCGTTATCTTTTTTGCATTGCTGGAGTCACCGTCGATATTTTAAACTGTATTACTGGAATTACACCGCCGATATTTTAACAGTATTTGTTGGAATTTCCGCCAATAATTTGACTGTATTGCTTAAATTACCGCCGATATTTTAAATGTATTTGCTGGAATTTCCGCCATTATTTTAACTGTATTGCCAATATAACCGCCAGAATTACCGCAGGTATTTTAACTGCATTGTTTGAATCACTGCCGATATTTTAATTGTATAGCTTGAATTACCGCAGATGTTTCAATTGTATTGCTTGAATTACCGCAAATATTTTAACTGTTTTGCTGTAATTACCGCCGATATTGTAACTATGTTGCTGGAATTACGGACGATATTTAACTGTATTTGCTGGAATTACAGCCGATATTTTAACTGTTTTGCTGGAATACCTTCGATATTTTAACCGTACTGCTGGAATTACCGACGTTTTACTTTAGGTTCTTTTTATTCACAAATTGTAGATTACCATATGTGCCTGTCTGTAAACATTATCGGTTTAATATTTTAAACAAAATTACAGTTGAACTGTGCATTTATCTTCTGCTGTTTGGTTTGCTCTACTCTTGAGATTTAACCCAACATATGGAATTTAGTGGCCCTTATCAATACTTCTGTTGAGAACAAATGTATTTGTAAGTTGAGGTATTAATGGTGGTGTAAACTTAATTATTTTGTTCATTTGCAGTATTCTGATATAAATGACTGTCAAAGAAAAAGGCGATACTTAAAGAAGAAATCGTCATATGGAGACTTTGCGAACTGAACCAAACAGCCCGTATACTTATTAGACAATCCCTTTATATTTGTGCTACACCGTTGGTGATAGAGACATATTAGGATTCAGCCGTTCTGACACCTTAAGCAAAAGCACTTATGAACACTCCGAATGTCTGGCTGCGTCTAAACGTGTGCGTAACAACAACACCTCTATAACGAGGCGCCCTTTGGTTATTTCAGTACACCAACTTTTAAACTGTTAGTACTCTAACGCATGATATATTTGTAGGGCATATCGACCCTTTGGTAATTACGACACAGACATTGAAATGACTATATATGATCTCAATGTAAGTTTCCTTAAAGTTATTTAGCAAGTGTCTACGTGTTTCCTTAATAAAAATAATAACAATCAAGTTCCTTGAAAGGATCACACCTTCATTGGCTGTTTTCGGCCGAACTGTCGATTTGAGTTTTAGATTGACAATAACGTTTGAGTGTTCTCCAGTGCACTGCATTACATCAGCAAAAATTGCAAATAAACACAACTTATAGCATACACCTAGGTCAGCATTTGGAAAGAAAGAAATATAGGCACTGTATGCACATGCACATTTACTGACAAGAATGTTGAAAAAGAATTTACAATTTCTGTAAACGTACGTTCAGGTTAAATAGCATTTTTTACCAGTACAAAGAAAATTATGACGTCACTCAACTATATAAGCAAAACGAGATTAAAACCACATATATGTCTTTTTGTTGCCCGTCTTGCTTACATTAAGCCTCAGTCACACCAGACTAATTCTAAAAACGCCCGATCCCTTCCTAAAAAATTGCAAAACAAGTTGTGGTCTGGCTAGAACGAATATCTTTGGCCGGACAATATCTTTAATTCGACCATAGTTTGTTATTCACATTCTCGATACATCCATCTCGTCAATACCCGTCAGCAGTCCGTTCATATCGATTGGGTAAAAGTTTTCGTTTACTGCACGAGGATACCTTTTTCAAGCAGTTCATTCCCGTCTGTAGTAAGTTTAAACCAGTCCGTAACTAGTTATATTTCGTTCCTTCTAGGTCGAAATCATTTCGAATTCGTTCGTAACTCGGTCACTTCGTTCATAGACAGTTTAACTTTATCTGTCCACCGTCTTCATCTCGTCCCTAGAGCCTTTAGAACGTAATTACATTCACGTCCTGGTCTGGCGACTATAATCACCAAGCACGTTTCTGAAAGTCATTATTCTCTTTCGCCGCTCCAAGTCACCGTGTTCAAGCTGTAAAACAAATCCAACTCAGTGATTACAAACGGACCCGGTCAGTAAGCACACGTACCGCCAATCGATGCACGACCGTACTACATCATAGTACGTCCCTAGTACGATCGGAATACGGCAATTCCGTTCATACTACGTCTACGGGCATCTTGTTGGAAGTATATGAAACTCTATCACTCTGTCAAATTGCAAGGTCGCTCGAAATTTTTAAGGAGGTTCAAAGTCCTGGAGACCATCCCGATCAAACTCGTTCCAGCCTGTCCATGAAGTTCGTAAAAACCGTTTGCAGTTGCTACTACGTCCACTCCGTTTGATATATAAGACCGTTCGGATACATTGTTCAGAATGTAGTGAGAAACAGTTCAGTGTGATGGGGTTATCAACAAAGAGGTCTAGCTAAATACTTCTTTCTCAGTTTTATAAGCAAAACGAGACGCCTTTGTTTTGCCTTCTGTTCTCATTATAACAAAATAATTTGACCCAATGCAATAGTATAAGCAAAGCGAGATTCAATCAACATTTAATGTATAAATATAACTTTGCATTGCATGTTTTGCATATTTCAACAAAGTATTTTAACGTAACAAAATAACTCAATTGCATAAACTAAACAAGATCAAAACCATCTATATGTGTTTGTGTCTTTGTATTCAATATGAATACTTACGATCGCAATCGCCTTTTTTTCCAGTATCCCCTTTTCTTCCGGGTGGACCCATCGGACCCGGCTCTCCTAAACCTGGATATCCTGAAAAAGTTCATAGTTTTATTTTTAATGTTATTCACAATCTTATATTAATCTTTTTCATTGTCGTTTTCTCATGTAGTCATCGCATTCCTAATGGTATGACATGTAACATGCTTGATAACTACTAGTGATATTTATAAAGGCTACCGTAGTTTACTAGAACAACGGCATGCGTCCTGTTAAGATAAAAGTGAGTAGCTCGGAATTAGGTATTGCATTAGAAACAGCACATGCTACATTCTACAACTAACTGCATTTTGTGCATGTTGTCTAATGACGATAATCTAATTATTACACTATGTTATTTCATATGTCTTGCAATATCTGGTCTAGGAATATAACAAAACTGTGTTCTTGTAATTACCTACGCTCTCATAATGGTCGTACCTTATCTGATTAGTTTAAAATAATGCGGTTTTTATCTTCTGGTTAGTCTGCTGATTTGTGAAGCGGAATTTGTCAAACCAAGCATTAGTTGAGCCTCACACATGGGTTTTACCATCGCTGTCAGTTTGAAATTGATGTAAATTATTGTTTAAGGTGAAAGTTTAAACAACGATTACATTTATACCCACCTCTGTCTCCTTTTTCTCCGATCTCACCTGAAATATATAATAATAACTCTGTTTAAGTTAATTTAGTTCGATGGTAATTTGTTGTTCCTTTTCCGAAAGGCTTACGAAAAGCACTAGGACTATACCTTTTCACAGCTTGTTGTACGGATGAGAGATTTTCGAAAGCTTATGTGAGTGAGTGAGTGAGTGAAATGGGGTTTAACGGCACGTCAGCACACAAATGCTTTATTGTGCCGAATAGTAGGTTTATGTCTGTACAACAAATGAGCGTGTTTACATTCTTGTTTCGTTATTAACATAACTGAAGACTATTTGATCATTTCTAGAGATAAAGATGGAAGCTTCACTGAATAGTCTTTATCTCAAAATAGTATCCCCCTATCCTCCTAAACGAAACATATGTACACGTACACCTGTATAAAGCTGTTTACTGTTTAAAATAAGCTGTAGATGTTACTTTCGGCTTTTATTGTGTGCATCAGACCGCAGTGGTGATCATATTCTGATGTAAACAAAGTAGCATTATTCAACGTTGTTAATTATTACTCATTAGCCTACATAGAGGTTATAAGTGGTGTCATTGTTGTTCATCCTGTTAAAGGAACTTTTAACATTCTGATAGCCTGTAAAGAAAATTCCACATCCACTGTAAACCCTGCGAAGGCAACAAAGACTGCCACATCTTGCTAGATCATGCCTACTTTTGTATTAAACGCCTGTGAACAATGCATTTAGTGTACTACAATGACCTTAAATCACCCCAGCAGTAAAGAGCAAATATTACCACCAATTCAACCTCAAAGCTATTTAGTTTCTCAAGGGTTATTATCTACATCGAAATATCGGCAGTATTGGAATAAAATTTGCTAAGCTGGCAAATAATATAAACTGCATGTATCTTAACCTCGAAGATGTGTCGCTTTGAATATGCCTTTCAGGTCACAGCATCTGCGTGTGTCAAAGTTTAATGCTCCAAGAAATAATATTGAAATGTTTTTATGCTTGAACATGAAACGTTGTTCAAATGGTGACCAATATCAGTTTTAATATACTATTCAAACACTTAAATATAACAAAATTGACATCTACAGATTTGAAATAATTCATTATCCTGTAAGTTTCTTAACATTTTGATTACATATGATATAGCATTTAATGATTTACTGATAAAAAAATTGTTTTGGACGCACAACATGGAGTTTAGATACTTAGTTCAATAATCGGTATGAAGCAAAACGGTTTGTGCTGATTACAATTTATACGTAATTATTTTCAAGCTTATACTGTAGACATTTTTATATTACATTGTAATAGTTTTCTATGTTTAAGCTTAGTATAAAAAATATTTCTTAAAGATATACAGGGGATGGTAGTTCCTAAATATAGTATTTATTAAAAAATAATGCTCATATTGCTTGTTAAACTTACATTGCATATATATTAATAAATTGACGCCTAATGATGCAGGCAAAAGTGTATACTATACATTGACATCTTGGCATCGACGTCTTATATAAAAATGATGTGGTTACGTCTTTCTCAGTCTAAACTATTTATTTATCCTCATTGCCAGGGCCTAAGTGCCAAAACATGTCATGAATTTACAGTTACAACAAGTATTTTATAAAATCGCTATTAAATTTAAAACCAAAGATTTTGTTAAAGTGACGCGTTAATAGCTATTGTTACCTTCATATTTTCCCCCGAACAACGCGTAAATAGAGCAATGAAATAAATTCTAATCATCAAATTCTCTTTAAACTAAGAGCAACAGGCTGCAGTTCAATTTTACTGCAAATAATTGTTTTAAGGTGATGCCATATATTTCATTAGTACATGGCTACCTTTCACCGACACTTCGAGCACGAGATATGTATGATCACAGACTTTCTATCTTATGTATAATTCAATTTTCATCAATGCATCTTTGATGGTCATTTACCTTTGTCCCCTTTGTAGCCATCAAAACCAACAAGTCCTCTTAGGCCTCTTTCTCCTTTTTCGCCCTTCTCACCTGAAATTTATATAAATACAAAAAATAATTAAGCAAAAAATCATTTAAATGAAACTTTCATGACATGTTTTGTCACAAACGCCTTTGAAATGAACAGAAATGAATAATTAAAATGAGGAAAACGCAATTTAACTATTTTACGCAAATGAAATTACATAAACATATACATACATATATATATAAAGAGTGTCATAAGAATTCAGTAAGATGCGCGTAAAATCATTATTTCTTTTAACTATCATTTGAATCGTACCAGCGGAAAGAGACACAACTTATATATAAGATGAGTTATTTGTTTTTATCACAGTTATTAATAAAATAATTATTTTAAGAAAGAAATACTGCTATAAGTTATGTTGCACATATTTAGGTTTAAAAACATTGTTTGTTATATGATAAGGGTTATTATTTTTAATGAGTATTGAACGAGCATAATAGATTGCATGGTTGGTTCGTTTACCTATGTAACTGTTTGGATTAAATTAAGAGAAAAGGGTCATCTGTGTTTGTAATGAACATTCGGCTTATTTTTTCGATGAGTCGGATTGAAATACTGGGGGATTATGTCGCCAATTCATTATTCTCCATTTGTAGAAGACCTGATATCTTTATAATTAATATTCATAGTATGACTAAGGAAAGGTATTAGGTACGCTTTATTGAGGGTTTTTTTGAATTAAGAGAGTTTTTTGCCAAATGACTTTTGGACATATCGTGCGGACGATTTGGGTGTGTTAAATGATTTTAATAGTTTAGGGACAGTGCTTAGTTAATCAGAAAACATTTAAGTAAGCCAGGAATAGCTAACAGAGATACAGTTGCTGTGAATAAACGTTTATACATAATTTGTGAAAATAAAAGTTGAAACCAAATCTTAGGTCATCATTCTTGCTCCTTAATTTTTTTAAGCAACATTTAAATCTTATTAATACGACTAATAATGTTGCATTTTAGAGTGCAAATGCGGTAGATATTGTTTTGTCCATCTAAACATTTTGCTTGGTCAATCGTGGCATTAGCTGGGCTTAATATATTAACAGGAATGTGGCGTAAAAGCTCGCGTTCCATTACATGTGTTTCTCTTCATATGCAGTAATTGTACATTTACCCATTATGGTAGATGGGACCACATTATTCCCTTCATTTGGAGTGAATGTTTCAGAAGAGGGACTTATAACGTTTGAAAAACCATTTATGTTTTTTAGACATTCGTCTTAATTTCTGGCTTCCTTTTACAAATGGCATAGTAACATACAGTAATCATAGACAATTTCCTAAAATATTTTTTGCCAACAGCAAATGTCTCAATTTACGGATTCGCTTTCGGGTTACGTACAGAAAATAATCAGCTGCAAACTCACGTCCTTCTATAGAAAAATTGAAGATGGCATTTCAGACGTAGAAACTGCTAAAAGCAGAACATACACTAATTCTATGTGCTGACTTGCATGTCTGTAACAAATATATTGTACATGGTGAACCGACCGAATTCGAGGCAATTCATGAAATGGTTTCTGTCTGCAGAGAAAGCTTTGGACATACGTATATAAACCTTTGTGTTTGGAACACACGGGAAGAGAAGATAAAACATGTGCAGACAGCATCAATTATTGACAACGTTCAAAGTTCTGTTAAATCATGAATGATGACATAAAGCGAATTAGTAGTTATCTCTTTTTAAGTCTGTTTTTTTATCAAACTAACTTTCTAAATGCAAAATAAAAATAATACTTTGCAATTAAATACAGTGCAATACAAATATTTCAATTATTAGGCAGCTTGGTCTAGTATAAATAATTAAATTCAAAATTGTGTTAAGACCACAATCTAAGTACTTATAAATCCCCGGTAAGCTCAGTGGTAAAGCACCTGTTTCCGGTGCCGGAGGTTGTGAGTTTGATACTCGGCCGGGTCAAAACAAAGATGTTAAACTGCCTCCTTATAGCTTATAGGTTAGTATTAGACTGATTCGTTGGTACCAGGGCTCAGATCCCCGTGTATCAGTGCTGTACACTAGGCGCATAAAAGAACAAGGCAGTTATAGAGAAGATTTTTCTATACGCACCTCAAACAAACAAACATAAATACTCACAAACACAATTGATTCCATATCCCGGGGGTCCTCTTTCTCCATCTTCACCTTTTTGTCCCTTTAATCCTTGTTCTCCTTGCGATCCGTTTGTGCCTCTATCACCCTTTGCACCTGGTATCCCGCTTCTACCAGGCAAACCGTCTAGACCCATTGGCCCTGGCTGGCCTACCGAACCTGTAATTCGATGATAATTATCTAAAATAAAATATAAGTTGTTCTGTTCTATTCGAATTCCTACTATTTTTCAAATATATTACAAATAAAGGTCATTTATTTACTTTTCATTCATTTTGCATAAGAAACCAACAGAAGTTTTAAATATAAATTTTCTTAGTTCAAGTAGCTTTACAAACACTAATGTATATTTTGTATATCACATAACCGTGCATATTTTACCATGCCGATAATATCATATGACACGATCGTGCAAATAATATACAAACAACATAATCACCAATATATGCATTACGCCCAATGCAAGTTAAACAAAAAGATTATTGGTGGCATCATCATTGTATGACGTCATCATTGTATAAAATCATCATTAATCTTAAGTGATAGCAAACGCTGAATAAAATGAAACGGTTTGACGACTTATAAACTATACTAGTCCCCATGTTCAACAAAATATGTTGTTCAAGTCTGTTCTGATTAATGGTAAATCCGTCTGCATGTCTTCAATAGAGGATCTTACATGAGTGTTTATTCAATATCATATTTATGAAACGAGTTGACTGAAACATATGACACGAGCCT
>JAULCC010466279.1:0-11015 GCA_032358795.1 Nuttallia obscurata | reverse complement strand
GTTGAAACATTACTTACATCAAACCATTTTAAAACATTCAACACCATTTTAATCAAACTGAAAACCACACTTTCACTATTTACGGTTCAAGGTTCATATCAAACATGTTACCCATGGTGAACACATGTACAGTCATATCTTAACCCCTTCACTGCCGGAAGCAATGCCGCGCATGCGCAATATTTCGTCTGTCTCTTTTTTTAACCTCACAGATTCAATAAATTTTTGGCAAAACAATTGGCTAAATGTCAAACAGCTTGAATCCGAATGAGACGCCGAGTAACGCGGCGTCTCATCCGGATCCAAGCTGTTTGCATATGACTTAAAACTCGGGGTAAGGCAGTGAAGGGGTTAAGATGCCCTATGTGTTCCTGGCTACAGAGCTACTGAACTTCTGGGTGCAAGTTATCTGGCTATCTTTCATATATGAAAAATTGTATTGAAAACATTACCTTAATTCATTTTTACTATTTCAAAGAATTTATAATACCGTATAAGAAAATATGTCTTAATATAAGTAATAACATTTTTGTGTCAAATGCTTTAAATCTTTATATTTTGACTAATGCTTTTGTTTTATGCGCACTTGGTGTATCGCCACGGGAAAGAATGCACCATCAAACAAAAGCCACAAACCAGTCGTACGGATAATTACGCACGAGAAATGCATGTTAAACTTCTATTTTTCTGCTTCACAGACGTATTAATTTGCTTTTGCCTCCCCTAGATGTGTTTAAAACTATTGCAATGGTCGTTAGTATCAATATTTGATTGATTTCTGCACATTACGTTAGAGACAACTGAATTGAGATGAGAACTGAAAGAAAATAAAGATGGTGCGTTTAAATATTTTATATCTAACCATCGATATATCTGTCTATAGACTGTGTGACGCAATTGCTCAAACTTGGTTACTGAATCCGCAGAGAGACCTTAAGATGATCTTATCAAATCGTTCGGGTAAATGAACATAACATTGACCATTATAATATAAGTTATGAGAGGTCGAACGTTGGTTTTGAACTTAAAAGGTGTTCATGAAAATCGTGCAGGTTTAAAACTAAACCAATACATGTACTATCAAAGTAGTTCATCAAAATCAATACATGTACAGACAATTGTTTAGTGTAATGACAAACACCAATGTCTGTGTAAATCTTTTACATATTAAATGTCTGTGTAAAATTTTAATAAAAGTAATGTCTGAGTAGAAAATTAATGTAACAAGACTCTGTCAATACAGTCATTAAAACTGATGTATTGAAAGGGAATAGAAAGTATAGAAAACATACGTTTCGCTAATAGTATGGATTTCACCGATAGCAATGTTTTTATTTCAATAAGCATTTACGAAATTATTATTTTATCTCATTAATGTATTTTACATCGTTATATGATCAAATAAACGTGGCAACGTATGCTTTAATAGTTTATGCACAAAGCAGCAAACGGCTATGTAAACTAAATAATTACTATTTGGGGATTTAATTTCATATCGCGGCGTGTTGATTATTTTAATAGATACACTTAAAGCCGAATAAGTAGAGATGCAGCGTATTAAGTCCCCAGATGGATTTAAACAGGATCTATACTTAAGCAATAAACAGTTGTATTGTTGCATTTTAAACGGAATGAGATGATAATCAATCTTAAAACCTTTTAAATGATGCGAAAGCCTGGAATTTGCATCTTATGTAGACCCAGGTTATAAAGAATATTTGATATCAGTATTTTGGATATGTATACACAATTTTGTAACTTTAAATTGTCTTTAATATAAACATACTTCAGGGTAAGTTTTATAAAACAGCGTAAGGTAGGATTAAAATTTTCGTTAGTTTATGACAGCGTCGTAAGAACGTGCCGCACGTATAAATCATAGATTTAGATTTAATCATATAAACATATGTATTTGCATATAGCATACATGAAAGCGGATTGGGCTACAAGTAATAACAACCTTATCTAAGGCCCTCTCCCAAGATTTGTACAAAAAAGTAACATGGCAAAGCAAACAAAGTATATACAAATCTTATTTCGTTTAATATGCATGATGATGAGATTATGATGAAATGTGTTGTTAGAAGCCCTTTTGTGGAGGTAGAAAGCCTGTTAACCTTTATGTGTAGAGAAAGCATTAAGGAGTACCTGCACCACTGGCATAAAATACAGCAAAATTCGTACGTACGACAAAAGGTGTCGTACAATGTTTTTTATCAAACGAACTGCTGCGCTTTACTGTTTCAGATTTCTTCTTTTAAGCTACGTGTATTTCAGGCAAAATCTAATTATATTCCCCTCTGTAATTACAGAAAATACTTCTTCTAAACAAAAGGGTTGAGTGTGAAACTGCATTTCTATTATTCATCATGCAAAAACCATGCAACTTGGAGAACACTCGACCAATCCATTAACCATCTGGGCTCATTCATAATCTCCAATGTTGTCGCTTAAATATATCGCATATAGTCCTTGCAAGACAAGTTTCAATTACTTTCTCAACAAAACGGTCCCCGAGTCGAGTATTTATCATTATCGGCACTCATCGCTGTAATTATCACAAAATCTGCAAACATTGTAAAAAAAGAAAATTTGTTTTTATCTTTTTGCAAGATCTTTCGGGTTTCATGCGCCTCTTGGCTATTCAGATCACGGAGATACCGGTCTGTCAATCAAATATCAAATAAAAGAAATTTAATACCATATTGGGCATAATTAACGTCCACTTTGTTGAATAAAACATAAGTTTATTTGACCAAAATATTGAGTCGCGCTATCAGATGGTTTTCTGGATCAATGGACGACCCGTGTTCGTAATAATGGCGGTTGTGTTTACCGTTTGTGGTAATGGATCTAGAAGTTCGTCAAACATATTAATGTCGCAAACTACGCATACTAATGTCGCAAATTACGGTATTTTAATTGAAAAACGATGAATCGCAACAAAAACTATTTCTTCATGTATTTTTGTCCTAATTGTATTTGACTAAGGAGTATGTAAATCGCGGAATACGTTGACTTTTTTGACGTTTCGAATAAATAATTCAGGGCTCCAGATAAAGCGAGTATTTTGAGAAATTTGGTTACTGTTTTCCATGTTTCTCTACCAAACCTTATCTTGTTATCCTCGATGAGGCGATTCTTAAGAGTACCCACAAGATCAGGTTTGGTAGAGGAAAATGGAAAACAGGTTTGATTAATTTCATGAATTTCTGTTTATATAAATACGCCTTCTAACTGGAGCTCTGAATATAACATTGTATTATACTACCATATACATGGCTTATCAAAGGAAAAGGTTGAGGTAAATAATACAACACTGTTCCATAACAGATGCCAACTTTCGGAGGTAAGTATGTTTAATGACATTCATTTTGTTACCTTCAGTTTGAAATAAATCGTTTTTCGTAAATTGTCTACATTTATGTTCTATTTCAACCCGTCAAACTGCCAATACAACTATTATAGACCCAGGGAAAACGGTGTTGGTGGGGTAACAAGCGATGAAATGGACTTGTTCTTCATGAATATGTTTAGTATGTGACATAACGTTTTATAATTTCAAGCTTGTCTTATGTCACCTGTTGTAAGTAGTATCAAATTCCAATGTATTATATTTGTTTAACGCTAGCGTAAAACAACATCGAACAATATTTATTTCAAAAGAATTAATCTGTATTCAGTGTGTTTTAACATTTGGTAAAAATGGTTTTACAACAATATTTTCCAGAGTTTTATTTTCAAATTTCTCGGTTTGTACAATACAAAACCATGAGATATGACATTTACTTTTTTCATGCATTCATTCATACTTCCGTTCCTTGCATACATGATATAAGAAGACAATTATTGTTTCATTGTAATAGTCATACACATTTAAATATACCAAACTCTATCAAACTCGTCCATGGAAAGTCTTTTTCAGATCACCAATGCTTGCATAATGATAAATTCCTAAACGCGTGGTTTAAATATTGTTATGAAATTGCATGGCATCATGTACGATACTATGTATACAGGTGCAAAGGGGATAGGTCGGAAGTTCTGACAACATTAGACTAGACCCTCCTCGTATAATTCAAATATAAAAAAGATAATCTGTGATAAACTCGTATGACACTTTTTGACACCCGTTTAAATTATGTTTTTTTTCTGTTTTTCTTTTCGTATATGTTTGATAACTCGTGCGATTGTGGTGTGGTGTTTTGGATATTTTTTTTCTCCGCTTTAATGGAGTCGTGTTTCTGTCAAATTCTACAGCGTGTTTCCTGGTTCAATTTGGTTGAAAAGCTTTATTTCAAATGTTGACACTGAAATCATGAGCTTCCGGAAAGGATTAAGGTCCCATTTTTCAAACATGCCAATAATTTATTGGTTATGACTTCCGTTCGAAATGCATAAACCAGTACAATACAATACAAAGATCTTTTATTCCATAATCATTGTTAATACATTACATGAGACAAATTAGATAACTCATGGCAGTATAAAATAACTAAACAGAGAAACTTATGATTATACAGTAAGTTATGAAATATTTATAAAACACTTACGTATGATATCATGCTATCTTTTCTACAATTGAGTTGAATGTTAGACTTTGAAATTGAAAAAAAAGGTCAATAGTAGGATCACACACTTCTATAAGGATGTAAAGACTTAACCTTAAGCCTGCTAAGGGCGACCGTGATAGAATATGTAAACAACTTGGGTCCAGATTAGTAACACGGCGTCTAATCCGGATTCAAACTGTTTGGTCTTGTTTGTTTGTTTCTCCAAATATTGGGCGATTCTGATGAATTTAAAGTTCTAGGCAGACGACAGTTTAAGTAGACGACATTTCTCAGCAGGCTACGGGTTAATCTAATGCATGTTATGTGTCTTTACTAATATAACGTACTTAAAAATTCCCTCACACCATATCATGAAAATACATCATCACTATTAGAAGTACATGTATAATAGTCGTTGAATCAAATATTTTATTGATGTATCACTATGCACGCGATGTTTAATTATCTGTTTCTACCTATGACGATGAGAAGTAATTTAACTCTTTCGATGCATATTTATAAAATTCCTCTGCTAATATTCAAATTTTCAGAAATGTACTTACAATTTCTTTGAATAATTATGTAGAAATAGATGCAACTGAAGTGAAGAGTATTAATAATGAAGACTTTGCATATTTGATTCAATGTTTTGTTTTTCAACAGTATAAAACAGTTTATATCTTGCCTTTGTTAGCGATATGATTAAGCTCTAACAAAGCTCTAGCCTCTACCGTTCGGGCCTTCAACTTATGGTCGAGTAAGGCTAAATGCTAACTTGAAGTATACTTAATCTTTATAGAATCTACAAACAGTTCAAATACCAAGGCAAAACATCACAGCATTTAAAACCCGAGGGTTATAAAACCCCTCCAAGTGTTAGTATCGGATACTCTACAACGCAAAGTGTTAATTCAAGTCATTATGTTTTCCCAAAGCATTTCTATGATCGCATGACGTTAATAGTATTCATTTGCATCTTGTTAGCAAAACCATTAAACCATCACAAAAACATCCAATCTTAGCATAGGCATTAAATCATAGCAAAACAAATAAATCATAGCAAAGCTTTTAAATCATAACAAAACTATTAAATTAAAGCAAAACCGTTACATCTAAGCAAAGCCATTAAATTATTGCTAAACCATTAAATCTTAGCAAAACCATTAGACGTTAAAACGTTGTAATGTCTACTACAAGCATCGCTAGACACAAAATTTAACAATAAACTTTTCCAATTTAAAAGCATAGATAAGATAAAGAAATAATAAATGTGTCACATTTTAAGCAAGAACGTGCTAGTCAGCGTGTTAATAAAACATAATGAACATGAATTGCGGCGATATTAAACAGACCAAAAATGAGACAAAAACCAAAGCAGTAAATATTGATTGATAATTTCCCGTATCTTTGGACAGTTGACAAATGTCAGTCAACGAAAGAAAGATTAAGTGAGTGAATAAATAAGTAAGGGAGTGAATGGGTGCAATGGAGGTTTATGGTATATCGGCTCTCATATTTAGCGCCGTAAACATCAACGTTTATCTTAACAAAAAGAAACAAAATATAAATTTTGACTGAATATAATGAAATCTAACTTAAAGCAAGGTCAAGCAAATCGTTTAACATTAGCCTCACACCACGCGTAAAAATGCATGTTTTGTTGTTTTCGATAGTTACCAAAGTTAACTTTTGACTTTGATGTAAAATAAGATTCCAGCTAGAACAGAGTGATGAAGGGCGATATAAGAAGTATCTGAAAATTTACAAGATATTTGTAATTTTGGAAAAGTTCAATAATTCTCAAAGTCTAGATTGGAACAATTAACATGAGAATCAACTAACTGGCTTCGCAAAAGCATACATACATGAGCACTGTCTATGTATCCCGCAAAAATAGGACTGTTATGATAATCATTATGCGAATGTTTAATCTGAACCAGTAATGTTTTTATTTCTTTTTGATACATATGCTGTCTCCATCTAAAACATTCCTGAAGATATTCATGCACACATCGGCATGCATGTATGATTTAAACATAGCCACACGTACATACATCTAGGATGTGTGCTTTACCACAAACAACGGAATGTGTCCGTGAATTAATATTTATAATTTCTCATGAATTATGCATGAGGATTTTCTTTGATGAACCGGTTTAATTTTCTGCTCTTTATTGTCCCTAATTTTCAACGTGTTCGCTAGAACGCAATGGTCCCTCTTAATATCTCGAGTTGAACGAGATTTGGCGATACGTTAAACCGGTTACATTTAACGAGGTGAGGCGTAATTATTCACCTGAAAATGAATAATGTAAAGATGAACACTGGCTGTAGGTTCATTTGACTTCATCGGTTTTGGAAGAAGATGTGTTTTTAACAACCAAAACTGTTAATTGAAAACCTGCAATGTGGTATAATTTCTATAGAGCGAAAATGCGTAGCGAGTATTGATTAATGACAATAATTTACCGGAGGAAATTAAGATGAGTTTTTAAAGACTGAACTGAAACTCTTTGTGAGATTGTAGCGTTTTGTTAAACAGCGGCAAATGATGAAGACTCAGAAGAGCTATGCAGTTTTGAGATAAGGGGGATCTTTCAACGTACAGATAGTTTGTATATGTTTAATGGCGTACCTGATGGAAAAATATTTAGTTTAGCTGCGTTATTTTGAAAGTATGTGGCTTGTAAGAAGAAGTTTCGAGTTGGTTTTCTGGGTAGATTCAGTACTTGGTGTCAAATGAAGGTAATGAGAAAAGCCCCGCTAGGGGCTCCAACCCACAACTTCCTGGTTACAAGGCTAGCACCTTATTCACTGCGCCCTGAAAGGATGATGATTAAACAGTGGATCATGCTTACATTAGTTGTAATATCCAGTGCGACGCACTTAAACTCTATATGTTATGTATAGATATAAAAACCAGGCTCATTTAAACATTTGTTAACAAGCATAGTCTTCAGTAGATGATGACGTTTTTAAAAAAGACTAATCTCAAGATTGGGTTGAAAGTTTCAGAAGTTTCAAAACATCTGCTAAAATTTGTAAATATGACAATAACATGAATGCTAGAGGTTTCAGGATGAAACTCTTTACTTTAATTGTGATTTTTTCACATAAAGTCACTGAAACCATGTTCAAAAAGTCTAATCCATGACTAAAGGGTTAAGTTTTAGAGGTAAAATTACTATTTTTGAGTTGTTGATTTTATTATTACAACAAGTATCGTTTCCAACCATAGCGCATCCATGTTTCCTGAATATTTCTCAACATTTGCAACAGTTTATTTGATATTCGATATCCTTGGCCATATCTGAAGTGCAGTAGCTTTAATACGAAAATGAATATTAGTAAAGGATTACATAGCCACATTACTATTATATATACTACGGCGGCCATTTGAAAATGGCGGCCATCTTGACTAATTTTACCGGGGTCTCATTTTTTAATGCATTTATGTTCAATTAACACATATTCCAAGTTTGGTGCTTTTACCAAACAAGTGACACGATTTTCAATACGATATTACTGTACTAGATCTATATACAAGGAGACGAAGCAACTGCTCATTCTCAGTAATCAGCTGTTAAAAATAAAAGCATCCGAGTCATGTAGTCCATAAGATGATAAATCGTTATGGAAATGTACCAGTGCGTCAAAATGTACACGACATTTTCTCGTCTACAAAATTATGCCTGTGATATACCATTGTAAATGCCTTACATAATTGTTTTACCCCCGACTGTCAACCTCCATGCCGTCTGTCTTTTACTTTAAACCCGACCAAGTTTCATCCTATTTGTCTTAATTTTGTAAGTGAATAATTAGCATCACAGATGTATCGCTATGCCATAGTTGGATTCGAGACGCTTGCTAAACCTATGTTTCTCAAGTCATATTTCTTCTGAGTAAAAACATATTGAACTGTGAAGAAACACATACATACCCACCGCGTCTTCGAGCGCCTAATTAAGGTTTACTACCCACAATCCTCAGTACTTCCATAAAAGGTATAATCCCCGGAGATTTTTTACGTGATCTCCAGCTATACGGATGTTTATGTGTCTCCGGTTTTCAATTAGAAACAAAAGAACAAAGGTAGATTGCTATTTCAGATACGAAAAAAGGGTCGTTGTTACTATGGAAACCACTGGAAGCATGGGTAGATTGGAAATGAGTATGTCACGACAGCGATAGGAAGCGTCGTAAAAGATATACCAACCTATTTTGGACAGTAAAATAATGAATTAAGGTCGCCAGTGCAGGTAGTTCGGTGTCTTAGATCGGGAAAGCAAATAAAACATTTCGTTAGATAAGTAGTTATTTATTTCGTGAAAACGAACGCACAGTTTTATTAGGTAAGTGGCGCCAGGTGAAGACATTATTTACGACATTTGAGGACGGATTCATTTAAGGCGGTGACAGATGCAATACTTTAATTTTGATTTTGAAACCATGGCATAAAGTGAATAACAAGAACTTATTCGGTTTCGGTACAGTGACTGTTTGGGCGGGTGCACTGGTGATTTGAGAGCCTTGAACATGCACACATATTGATGGTATTAAACATTGTGAGGGAGCAAGTTTAGTTGTGATGTGAATGAATTTGATGCTGCTGTTGTATTCGAAGGACGTTAATCCTTCGAGTTCAACAACAGCAATTCATTCATATTGCCAGTTAGCTCCTGCAAACTCTGGTGGAGCTCACTGGTGGTTTGAGTGCATTGGCTGTTGAAACACATTAAATCTATAAGCAATATTGCTGTTTGAGTGTAGCAAGTGATATGATGGTTTTAGTGCAACATTTAGGTCTTTGAACTCGGTGAAAGCTTCTTCTCAGTAATGGCTTTATCGCAAATAAATACTGAAGCACTGACTTGTTTTGGTTTTAGGATTGACTGCACCTGTAGTATTGACTCTGTGGTGATTTGAAGCCAGGGCTAACCATGGTTAAAGTACAAAGCCTGGTTCTTATATTAAGTTGTACTTATGTATAAAATGGCTGCTTACAGTTCGAGTATTAAATAACAAAACCCTTAAATTAGACATACAGTGGCATTAAAACATCGGGAAGTGTAAAGTAAACTCTATCTATTTTAGCTAGTGCAAGGAACATATTTCATTCAACAAGACTTTGGTATCAATCTACTTTTCTCGGTTGTCACGTAGAAACATTTCTTATTTCGGAATCCTTGGACCTATCCTTAATCGTAAGCGTGTCCCAAATGTCAAGATGACAGCTTCTGTTTTAGCTCTCTAAAATCTCTCAATGGTGAGTTTTGACGGCTTTGCGGGAGCGAAAAACAAATTTTCAAATTCTCATTCATCTCCCGGGGTCTAGGTCAGTAGCGCTGGTGACATTTTGAAGGTTTATATCCTAATACTTGAACGGCGTGAATAGCTGCTGTATTATCAAATTAAAGTTTATACAGAGAATATCAGAGTGTCAAACTCAAACAGTCGGCTGATAAGGCATACCTGTCCTACAATAAACCTTTAGATACCCACGAAACGACTTCACTTTCGATTGGCCCAAAGTGACAGATACGGGGCGAGATAATTTAACCTGCCGTTGCGGGGGACTTAGCGAGAGTGTTGGGGCTACTTGACGATGGTTTATGGGTGTTTGAAGATCTGTTAGTTACATGAATACTTCATCACGGGCTGATACACGTCAAAGACTGTCTAAACATTTTCCCCGGCCGTCTCATCAAAGATATAGCTGCCGTTCATAAATTTTTATATATATTTTGTGTGTGTGCTGTAAACTGTTCTTGGATATATGGCAAATTAATGAGAGCAATCAGCTCCTATCCAGTTTACAACAAACTCTTTATCTTATCTGATAAAACGATCAGTCGTGACAGGTCTTATAAAAGCAGTGTTTGTTGTCCGATCCCATTTTGTGTGACTTGTGGATAAAACATGGTTTGAAGACAAGAAAACGTGTGTCCTCAACTCCGTTTCTGCTGATAAATTTCTCAACAATTTTAACTTCACAGCTGCATCTTGTTTCATCGCTGTATACTTCACAATGCTTAAAGAAAGTAATTTCAAAATCTAAGAATACTTGAGATGTAGCCACGATCGAATTTAAATTTTATTTGCTATGTTTTTTTGTAAAGGATAATTCAAAGGCAATATAAGAGAATGAAGGATGGGATGAATGAATATACTCGGACATCTGGGTACTGAGTGAACTAAATAACTCTCTCTCACTTTTTTCTCTCTCTTTTTTTCTTTCTCTCCACATGCTAGATGTTTTTTTTTCCTTTTGTAACAAGAATACAATTTATCTGGTACATGTGTTTTATGTTAAAACATATAATTTCTATCTTTTTCCTTCCTTTTTGCTGCGTTTTTCCTCTAAACAAGAAATTGTGGATTTATTGAGTTGGGTTTTACGGCACCGCAACACTGTATAGGTTATATGGCGCCATTCAGGAAAAAACTTGTTGGATCCAC
>JAULCC010466168.1:0-11015 GCA_032358795.1 Nuttallia obscurata | reverse complement strand
ATTCGTGCAAGCCAAAGCATTCCGGATTCGGAATAACCCCTAATGGCAGTTGATTTTTCTGAAGTAATGTCTTGTGTTTTTAATTCCATCATTCCATTTCGATGTAAACATTAAACTTTATTTTCTTCTTGGCTCCATTTTGACAAGTACACATGTTGCAGTGACGTAAAGAATCATACGAGTTGCTCATTCGTTTTACAAGATTCATTTAAGATTCAACAAATTTTATTATGTAACGTAAACAAAACATGTTTCTTGCCGCGTGATGCAATGAACAGAGTATAATGATTCACACATGACAAAGTTATGCATAGTTTAAGGAAAAAGAACTATACGTTAAAAATAGAAGAAACAAAATAAAAAAATGAAAAATATAATTGTATGGGACGCCCCCACCCAATAAAAAAAGAAAGAAAGACATACAAAGACACACACACAAAGAAAAGCCACAAGCATAGGTGTTTACATTAGCCACACGTATAAAAAGCATGAGGTTGAACATATATCACCTATGCAGATATACGGTACTTTAACATTTTACTGACAATACAATACGTATATAATAACGATAACCATGAAGCAAAAATACAGATCTGGTTTCCCTTTAACCCTTTGTTAACCTCTGGTAACTTAAACTCTATGTTGATGAAAGCTGCGTTAAAACACTTAAACACGCCTTTCCGATAATCAAAGATCGAGCTCATTAGCAAGTGCTCGCGACACACTCGGATACACTCGACTTTCATCGGAAACAAATGAGTAACATGAGACCAAGAAAGGTCCAAGTAAAGTACATTTACAGGCTTACAGATACTTGGTCGTATACGTATTGGTGGTCTTGTATATATCTATCTCCCATGCAATTGATTCTCACATAGCAGACCTAATCAAAGTCGTCAAAGTACAAAAGGTAAAGTAACATAGAGCTAATATTATTATCAAGTAACTTTAAAATATACTGGGTTTACTTTACAACATCGGATATCGCTTTTTACTTCAAAATGGAATAATAGAAGTACGATGTAAATATTGCGATGACTTGTCGCAAATAGCTTCGATATCACACCTAAAGGATACAGATTCAAATAAACCAGGAGAGTTTTTTTTCTGAATCCTTCTCACATATATATGTGGACTAATATTTGATAATGTCATCGGACTGTATTTATCTGTGAATGAAATATGTTTACACTATCATCACATCAAAAAAAGACACTTTTGCAAGAACTAAGCATCTTGGTTTGTGTATTTCGTACCCTTTCGATATAACGCTTTGATGTTTCATATAAAATTATCGCCAATCACAAGTTGCTTAACAACAGTTGTTATCATCTCCTCTGTTATTATAATGTGTTTAAATGAAGTTCGTGATGGCATGCTTATGTCATGTTTGATGACTACCATGTTTAAACTACGACCTTATCCAATCCCGTTTTCTGTTATTACCTACTGGCCAATCGTTAGTACCCCATGTAAGAATTCGTTTTAAAACCATCTGAGTTGCGCGCCGACACACAGCTACGCCTTTAAAAATTGGCATTGCTTGAGCTCTCTAATAAAATCTTATTTATTACTAAACATAGTATTGATTTTCAATTTCTCCATTTAAAAAAGCTTTGCAAACAATATAAAGCCAATTCAGATAACAAATATAACAATGTCGTTTAGTAAAAATATGTAGTACACATTTAAATATAACCTTTAATATAGTTATTCATAAATGATAGCGCTCGTCATGAACATTCAGATTACTATAACATTCCACAGAAGCAGTATAATCGTAACATAAACAGTATTACAGTGACACAGAGGGTATCGTTTCCTAAATACCTTCATAAATTGGATGACTTCTGACATTGAGCTCACTTGAAACTTGTTTACTATTCTTAACACTCTTCAAACAAAGAGTCGATATCAGAAAGATTATACAGAGAAATGTAAACAAATTACAGATTCAAATGAATCACGTTTAATCCCGTTTTGCCTGTTCTCCGATACCGGACTTTGTTCCAACGGAAATTACGTCATTGTTATTGTATGCGTGCATGGAATTTCATCGTCACGTGGCACACTACCGTAATTAACGTTGTAATCAGTAGCTTATTAACTGGGTTGACGCAAAATATTTGAACTGTAGTTGATAGATTGGATACACTTTCACCTCTTTCTGCTTTCAATGCACATGCTAATTACCACAACGCGTGTATGTCATGAGATGTAAATAGTTCTGTCGTTGCAGCTAAATAACCGAATTACGGTGTTTTTTGCTTGGCTTGCCGTTCGTTGTTATTTCTCATGTCTCCCTTTCATTTTTTGGCTGTTGCTGTTGTAGTTTATTTGTTTAATCTAATGTTTGTTTTCGCAAGAGACATGTTTTGATAAATGCATGATGCCACCTTCTATCTACAAATAATAGACGAAAGTACACGGAGAAAAAGTGAAACATATTTTCTTACCTATTTGAATGTAATTGACGCTTTTAAAACAATCGATATAGTCACATTTCTATATAAGGTGAAATGAAATAGCACTGAGATAGATATAATTTGTTGGGTTACAGCTATTTCATGTGAAATTCATATGAATTCAATAATGCTGTTGTCCTGATACAAACAGGAAGTATATCGTGCTCAAGTCTTGTCTTCTTAATACAATTACAGCGATTAACATTCAAACCATTGATTTGATAATGTCTGTAATGAATATAAATATTTATCTGATTACCAGTTACCTCTTTGATTTCACAAATCCAGCTAAGTAGAGAATTCGCACCTTAGCTTCAGTACCTAAATTTCGCATAACTTCAATAACTATACAAGGACGTAACTTCAGTACTTGAGAATGAGTGTTGCTTCAGTACTTGAATTTAAATATATAACTGCAGTACCCAAACATAGAAGTAGTTTTAAAACTAAGCTTGATCATAGATTCAGTCCCAGAGCATTAGCAAAGCTTCTGTACTTTAGCACGGACGTAGTTTCAGGCTAAGTTATACGTATTTTAAATACCTAAGCCCTGACGTAGATTCAGTGCTTAAGCACATATGTATTCCTAAGCACTGACGTAGATTCAGTACCTAACACGGACGTTGCTTTTTTTCACGGACGTATCTTCAATATTTTTAACGGACGTAGCCTCAGTAACCAAGCATGGGCGTAGCTTTAGTACCAATTATGAGCTTAGTTTTAGTATCTAATTGTGAACGTAGCTTCAGTGTCCAAGCATTAGTGTAGCCACTTAAGGACACGATAAGCAGCTGTCTATATTCCTTGTTTGTTTGAATTAGTACGATAGGCAACTCTATGTATTTAACATGGTTGCTGCTGTTTTATTGTTTATTCTTCTTTTTTATAGGTAGGAAACTACTTTTTAAAAGTATAAACCGCCTCCAATATACACCGGAACTCTAGAAATAGGATTGTATATAGAGGATATCTGATGAGTTTTCACTTCATATAAAATTTTATTAGACGAGTCCAGGAATCTTTAAAAGCAATCCTCTGGCGAGCTAGATAAAAGTTGAAGGACGAGTATACTAAAATTTATATAAAAAGAAAACGTATCTCATTCATATTCTTTTTATCACATGAAAAAATAACAAAAAGGTTAATAAGATTTTTCTAGTTGATTTTGTGACGCCATAGGTTCTTATATGTAGCGTACTGTTTGTATAAGAAAATACGTGATGATTATATTAACCGGGTATAAGCAAAGATATGCGATAAATCTTGTTATTTTTATGATTCAACAAAAAACACAGCCTCGCTCCATACACCACCACTCCAGCCCCGCACCAAGTTAAAGGTATCATGAATGCGACTACTTTTCTTTAGGGCACGCTTAGCCTCTGCCTTTTCTATTAACATACGAACTATTTATATACTAACTTGTCATGTTCTGAAACTCAAGTTATTGGTACGCAATAAGATTGACAATAAAGCTATCGGCGATGAGAAAGAAAATGGTTTATAGATGATGTCTGCTGTATCATCTTTCGTTACGCAAGATTGAATGAACACATATATATGTAAGTCTACTATATACAAATGAAACTAACCATATCGCTGTTGTGTTAGATTAAATAACCTCCCCAGGTACTTTATAACAAGGCGCCAGAGAGTAAGGCAATGAATTCACTTAGAGTAAACCACTGGCGGATTAATATTTTTTCCCGACGCGAATGAAGTTAAAGATAAAATAAGCCTATGAGATAGCAATTGTTTGTTGGATAATGAACATACAATAAAATAATTCCTCGTCTAACAAATTGAATTAATAGCGTCGTTTCTTTACTCAAGCCAGACAAAAACATTTTTTATTTACGGCAATCAATAAGTGGGCTAATTACATGCAGAGATGTAACTTCTTTCACCAGAAAATCATCCGCGTAACAAAATAGATTTTTTTTCACTCTTGAAAACAGCTTAAACCTGTTTTATTGCCAATAGCATCAATCAATGACATATTGATAGACACGTGTTTTCCTTGTCAGAAAACGCTTTGTTTCTGCTATACCTATTATATGTATTCTAATTTTACGCCGTCTCAGTAAACAAAACTGCTGATGTGCGGACAACGCCGAACTTACCGCACAATTAACGTTCTTTTGATGGAGCGATTGAACGTAGTCATCACAAAATTCATATATGCTTAGGGAAGTTCCTACCACACAGCGTCTGAAATTAAACGGGTAATTAAAGAAAGAGTAATACCAGAAAGTATAAGTATAAACTAAAACCATCAATTTCTTGTCATTGAAACAGACATTGTGTATACCTTAGCATACGTTGTTTTTGCAATAGTTTTGTCTTCTCTAGATTCTTCTCGTTTATCAAATTACACCTCAGTAGTTTTTGCCAGAAAGTGTACGGAGGTTTTATGTGAAATTTTACCTCGCATACTTTGCTAACATATAAAAGTTATACTCAAATGAAATATCAAGAAATGGCATCAAATAGTAGGCCTAACTCCCCTTCCAGGGCAGGGAGATATCCCGCCAAATTCAAATTAGACAGTTGGGATTTTATTTCTCAAATCATAATTTCACTCATTCTGATCTTACATCTAATTGTCTGTATGTGTTAAGTTATATCTATTATACATGCATGCGAAGTTGTATATACATATTTTATGTATTGAAGGTGAACTTTGTAAAAAAAGTATCCCTGAATTAAAACATGTTTGAAATTATTGAGAAATTTCCATAGCGCCATCTTGTGGTATTTACAGTCCTGTTGTCCCTTTAAGCGAATTATTTCCCCTCTGACGTTTAAATAAGTCAGAGTTACCGGTATTTAAGAACACCGGCATTCGTACGTTACTCCAATTAACGTTGGCAGCGTTTTCATCAAATGATGAGCATGAACTTTTCAGTGACAATGTGGTTTATTACAACATATTAAATTGTCTATTTGTTTGGACAGCAGTTCTATGTCGTGTGTTTTACCTCAGTCTAGTCTGTAAATTAAGTTTATGCATTTAAATTCAAAACAGAATATCAATTGCAACTCAATAAAACACGTATACTGTATTTCCATTTGAATTCCATCACGTAAGTTAATAAACTCAGATTTGTTTCACTGTAATTCTCGAAAGCTTTTGTTTATAATGTATGTGTTGAGGAAGGGCCGTAATATGAAGAGCTCGGTCGGCCAACCCTTTTTCTGTATATCATAATATAAATATTTATCTATTTTGCAAGTAACTAGTCTGGTTAGCAATTTAAGACGTTTCCTTGGTTGGAATGAAAAGTGCTTCAGATCACATACCGTGAAATGTTTCATAACAGCAGTGTCACTCATCGACGAATAACCACAGTCGCCACGTCCCGTTACTCTCCATTCGGACAAGTGTCTCTTTCTAAAATGTTTTCCTTTATTTACAAATGAATGATTTAATTTGCCACATTTGTTTCTATGCAGAGAAATTTTGAAATATAATCAGTTATACTGAAAAGAGTAATGGTTCAAGGAATTAGAAGATTTTAAGGTCAAGGACACGCAGATGCCGCAAAGGCTTGACGGCGCTCTGGTTTCTGTCAACATTTCGGTAACTTATATTTCTGGCATTGAATCAGTTCAATCCTCGGTGATCTGAAGATACTATCACCAGTGATGAGGATGAATAGCCTCAGCAAGACTCTTTGGCAAAGTACAGCATTACGCAGCAGTTTTATGCGGACTTTTTTCTATACTGGCTTTCATACAACGCGGAGGGATATTAGCAAAATGGCAGACTTCCGGCTGCGTGTGTTTTTGGTATATGTTGAGTCTCCACAAGGTTTTTATTTTCGCGTAATTACCTTGTATGATTCTGACTGCTGCTCACCATCGGGTCATCACACCGTGAAAAAAGACATACTGGGATTAAAATGGCACGTTTTATTAAAATAAATTAGAAACGGGCAAATACATTGAAACTCAGTAGAGTCTGAAACCGATGTAATCCTATTAGATAGATTTCAAATGAACGGAGCGAATCCTACAAAAGGAACGACTAGTGTCAACCTATGTTATATTACATCATGTATAAAACCTGCTGGGTCATGGGGCGTTAAACGATTCTGAAATCGTTTGCATGAATATGGAGGAGGTGTGCAAATGTATGTAATTTATCATAATGTCAGGTACGCCTAGAGAGGAAAGAAAATTCAAACTATCAATCGAAATTATGACTTTTTACTTTCGATTTAAATGACAACTTGAGACGACAATGGCATCTACATCTATATAAACTATTTATTAAGAAACTTATTTGCTATGATTGATAATCATGGAGATTTGCTGAAACCTAATAATTACCTAGAACGACGGGTTGTACATTTGAGATATAAAACAGCATATCTCATAGTAATTAATGCACAGGAAAAAATATTATTTTTTGATATGCGTTACAGGAAAAAGCCCCGTCTCTTTGTCCATGTAGATATGCATATTTTACCATATTATAACCTTATTATAAGACGGTGAAATACTTTCTATAGAAGTTTGGCCAGTGGGTATGTGTTTTAAAACTTCTGGCGGATGTGGTTACTAGATTAAAAAATCAAACTCCTTCTCGAAGTGTCCATTATGTATAGTAACGATTAAGAGAAAGTTTGAATGCAAGAGTCCTAATAAATACCATGCTATAAATAGATCTAATTATCAGATATGAATAATACGCTGGCTATAAATAGCACAAACATCAATATAGTTAGATGAAACGATAAAAATGCTCCATATCAAGGTTTTGCTGCAGAAAGTCACGGCAGTACTGGCTCTGTGATTGAAATAGAAGTTATGCGCTATTCGCCTTTTTACGATTGCAATGGTATTTCAATGACTTGGTAATGATTGTTCCAGTACATACTTTGATTGTAGTAAAGCCTTCAAGACAATCTTAACTTTGTGGAATTTATACCCGCATTCGCTTCACTCGATTACTCGGAGAACAAGAGCCACTGTAAGTCCGGATATAAAACCGGAGGATTATTTTCGAATCAAGTAGGCTTAATGTTTAAGTGAGCAAAAATACAAGATTCGTACAGTTTGATATCTTGAACATCTTTGTTTTACAGCATCCCTTGTGAAAATCAGACTTGAGTTTATTGCAACATTTTGTTGTTTTATGAGGCAGACCTAATGCCGACTTAATTAGATTTTGGAGTCTTAATATCCAAATGTTTCAATGTAAATTGGCAATCAACCGTACTAGGAAAATTAACAGGCAATTTGGATTTACGAAAAAATTAAAAACATTACGAATTTAACTTTAAGCGTTTAGGTGCTTAAAAAGGACAAATGCGCATTCAGATTTAAAATTAGAAATTTGAGAGTTTTGTTTATGATGCAAACAATTGCATGAGTGGGGCTGATAAAAGTTTATTTGATATGTAGTTTGATTTTGAATTTTGTGTTGGTATTAAGTAATTGTTTTGCATTCTTAAACGTCTTTTTGCTAGTGTAGCAAAACCTGCCACCGGCCATAAATGTTTATCAAACAAATAGATTCATTGTCGATTGATAAATCTGTCATGTTAATCTTATCTCGTTACGTTTAAACAAATTGACTAGAACAAAGATCAAGCCTCGAAAATGTTGAGTGTTTAAATTGGCAGCCACTTGAGTAACTTGTTGTGACATTAATGTGTTCAATTTTATGGATCATTATTTAGTTTCATTAAAATTCTGTTTGACACAGTTCAATAAAAGTCGTTTTTAGCTGACAAATTCGAATCAATAATGGAGATAAGTGTTGTTGTTTTTTTAAAATGAACTAAACAAAGGAGTCAATTAAAAACATAGGTAGGTTTACAGAGAAAATATAATGTCTTTACTCTGTGGTGTTTGAATTGTTTTTGAGTTGTTGTTTTTTATTCAAGAGAAATTGCCTTGAAATGAGAAAACAGGACAAAACCAGATAGAGGAATATGGTATTTTGCATCATGTGGCGAAAGTTTTTACCTCGATCTAGTAAATCACCTGACTGTCAGAAGTTTTTTTTGAAGGTATACTCTTCACCAGAACTTGTTCGGTGACATCATTCGCACTTCACACTGATCGTAATCAAGAGCCGTGCTCAACACTTTGTACTGATAAAAACCCAAACTTGATTTAATTGCACACAAAAAACACTGCTCTGTGAATTCCCTTAAGTACTCGAGTTCGTGAGTACCGCAAAGTGCGGGATCAAGTTGGACCTGATTATCCCAAGTATCAATTTATTTCACGGTAATAACGTATGAAAGACGTTTTGTCTAAGGTAGTATTAAACTTGTTTACCGATTATCTAATTGGTAATAATAGGTTTACAAAGCGCTCAACTTAGCTGCAATCCACTCGCTGAAAGAGGCATTCTTGTGTTTCATCATTAAACAGGATCGTCTGGAATGATTACGATACGATTACTTACGGCAACCAGTTAACCGCCATGATTGTTTCGTCAGCAGAAATAACGAAATTAATAAACATTTCTGAAAACTCTTGACTCCCATTTGTACGAGTTTGAGTTTTAAGCTCATTCTCAAGGGGTGACGAAGCTAAGATGTCGCTTTAATTATACGCGACATTAAACATGGAACACGTATTTTGCGTGATGCTGTAACTTTGCTGCCACTGCTACTTTACATTTCATACATAATGGGCGAGATGTTCCGACTGATTGTATTATGAACCAATGAAAACACTGTAAAAAGTTAGGAAGTTTTTGTATTTTTCTTTATAAAAGCTGGGTCACTCTCTACGTTACGTGATAGGAGTTGTAATAAATGCGCATAATTCCGACTATAATATCCGTTATCCACTTCTAGATGCTGAACCTTTTGATGTATGAATACTTGTATTTTTACCGAACCCATGGGTTAAAACAGACCGTCTTATAAAACAATAAAATCATCCTATGCCATACTTTATCGTAAGTGCAATATGCTGCTTCTGTTTAGAGACAAAATAGTTTTTCCTAAATATATGCTTATCCTTGTTTATTTCATTTTCGTCATTTCGAACTCGCGGCCTTAACCACCCGAACTGGACGCTGTACCACTAAACTAACCGGACGGCCTAAATATATATTTCCACACTTCAGAGATTTGACCGGTTTGTCGTTACATTAACAAAGCTTACTTCCAAAAATCAAAGACTCGCTTCCGAGTTTCCGCCCTATTAACACAATGGTAGAGCATCTCCTCCTGGTACTCCCCGGCCGGATCAAACCAAAAACTTTTAAATTTTTAGTAATGGCTTACCCTTATTGGCGCTTAGGTTTTTTGGGTTATCAACACGACTGGTTATATGTAGTATACACTGGAGAAGTAAAAAACCAAGAGAGGACCAGAAGAGTCAACTTCCCTCTCTCCGTGACGTTCATCGGCCTTAGATGACAGAAAGTGACGTAAATCAAATAAACAAACAAAATTTCCAAAGTCGTTATCTGTTTCGTTTCTTTAAATCTCATGACATCTCAGCTGACGATGTTTTATAAGAACGATGGTCAAAATCAAAAACCGGAAGTGACGTGAACTGTTATTCCGTACGTCTCCCAATATCTTATCTCAATAAATTTTCTGAAATTCCATACAAGTGAATATAGTAAAATTTGATACAGACATGCAAGCATAGATAGATTCAGTTAACTCCCCAGCACTCTCTTAAAACAAAAAGTAGCAAATACATTTTTGTTTACTTTTGAAAAAACTTGTTAACTCTAAGCTACCAGTTGCGTTTCTTATGGAAGTAATCATTCAACATTTCAAAATCTTTAATTTGACATCAGACATTGAGCGATGTGGACTGTTTTATATCGGCTGACCTTGTTCTGATCTGCTTACTCACTTGAATGTCGCCAAAATGATAATGCTATCGCATCTTTGATCATATCGGGTTTCCAGGCTGATATCCAAATGAAATTTGTGAAATATATCCCCATTTAAACTAAATAAGAAAATTAATTTAAATGTTAAATACCATTTGTCAAAGAAATTACATATAACGGGTGGTAGATAAAATCTAAGAGGTCAGGTGTAAATAAGATATTGGCTTGTTACGTCTGGCTGTGTGTAGACAAAACAGACGTTTGAAAATGAAACCTTAAATAAATTATTATTGACAGGTGACTTAAAAAAAACTTTAACATCTTTACAGTTGTTTTAGTGCGGTCCTTTTAAAGTAATGCAGGTATTTGTATATAGGTCAATTCTATAATAATGGCATAAGTAAAGTTTAGAGTATCTAACTATTTGTAGAAGAAGAGCTGGGGAAAAAAATAGAAACATTTGTAACACATTCATAAACGTTTTGCTAAAATCTGTTGAACAAAAAATTACAACATGTATTTTCAGCATGTTAGATTCTGTAATTTACCATCAAAATGGTTAAAATAAACTGCTCAAATATCACTTTGATAGACTTCTGTGGTTTTCGATCCACATACGGAATTTAGTACGGCTCTTGTATTTTACACCATACATATTAGAACTACCCTTAAACAAGTTTCAACTGTGTATGCTCCCTACACTAATTACACGGTGACTGTAGTAT
>JAULCC010465946.1:0-11017 GCA_032358795.1 Nuttallia obscurata | reverse complement strand
AGTATTGACCGGGACGGTTTTAACCGGTTAAAACCGCCGGTTAAAACCAGGGGCGGTCGATTGGTGCCAACCCTGTGCATGAGCAATGTGTTTGAATAATTAAAAAAATGAAGACATGTATAAGCAAGTTACATTGTAAGATAACTTAGAAATTAAAGGCAAGCATAAGTAAGTAACATAGAAAGATTACTTCAAACTATAAACATTCATAAGCAAGTAACGTTGTAAGATAACTTAGAAAATAAAGGCAAGCATAAGTAAGTAACATAGAAAGTTTACTTATAATTGTAGACATTCATAAGCAAGTAACATTGTAAGATAACTTAGAAATTAAAGGCAAGCATAAGCATGTAACATAGAAAGATTACTTAAAACTGAAGACACTCATAAGCAAGTAACGTTGTAATATAACTTTAAATTAAAGGCAAGCATAAGCAAATAACATTGTAAGATTACAAAATACAAAACTCCATTGTATTTGTTTTTAATAAAACCCACCAGTAAAGTGTTGTCAGCTAAATGTTATTATAATGTTATATTTGCCACTGCAATACAAATTGATATTTTGCATATGAATACCTCGGTGTCATTCTGAAAACATCATTTTGTGTAATTAGAGACAACCAGGGTATATGCTGCAAATGGATAGTAGAATTTAGGTTTTGTAGAAGTGGTGTCCCCCGAACTGATCAACCGACTTTAACTGACACGGTCAAGATAGAAAAAAAGTTCTGTTCTTGCAAGTTGTATAGATAACCGTTTTGTGATCTGATATCGGAGCATTTTGGGATAAAAGTCGTCGGTTATACGCAAGACTAGGCATGAAATATATATAGCGGTTGTTTCAAAAATGTAATGATAATAATTATGATATTAGTCGTGGAATTAATTTTCAGAAGACAGAGAGAGGAACTTTAAAATTTCTCAAGTCAAATTCTATGGGCTTGTCATATGTATCCAATGCTGTAGGATGAAGATTATTGCACCGCAATGTATATGTTAACCCTTAATCTAATCTGGATCCAAGCTGTTTGCATTTACTATCACGGTTGCGCTTAGCAGGCTAAGGGTTAACAGAACTGCGTGATCAGACGCTCCGCGCCCACCCTAGTATTGAAAGTACGCTTTAGTTGGCGAGGAACTCCCACATTCTAGAAACAACAGGCTAGGCTATGAGAGAGAATCCATCAGACTAATGCCGTTTGACAGTTTCTTGTACCGAGCGCTGTTGGATTCCACTTTATAAGCAGTGCATGACTTTTCATGATACTGAATCACTCGTGTAGCAGTCTGAGATTTGGAATTAGTATGCATTTACACTACCAATCCCTTCTGAAAGCATAGGCCGTCTCTTTCAGAAATAACAGTGGCGTACTTTCTTTTTAATTTTCACATTTATATTCAGATTTATAAAAGATATTATAGCGGGATCATTACATTATTACATTTAAACTTTAATAAGGAGAATCTGATTGTAAAATCATGTTGCAATTTGATTTTGTACGATTGCTTGATATGATATCGTAACAAAGTTTGCGTTTTTATCTTCTCATTTTAGATAAAAGTGCATGGTACATTGTGAAAAAGCCATTTCGTATTTTAGGATGTAACGACTATAACGAAACACGAATATATATATATACTATTTTTGATTAAATGCATTTTTATATTAGCTCGATAATGTTGAAAACCTATGGCTTGTATAACATTTTCGAGTCCGTATTCTGACTAGAAGCAGATCTTGTTTGAGTAATTTAACCTTTAGCCTGCTCAGGGCGATCGTAATAGACTATGCAAACAGATTGGATCCAGGCAGACGACAGTTTAAGCAGACGAAATTTTTCAGCAGGCTTAGGGTTAGGCAAAATATACTAAAGAAAAATACGAGTTAAACATATCCCATTGAAAGTTCTTTTATACTTTAGTAGTATTTCCTTAGGTCAATTTTTCTTTTCTGGTTACAAACATTTACACAAAGAAAGTTAAACTTTCACACCGATTTTGGTTTTTAATTATCAGTATGTTATTTCATTTAAAATAAAAAACATACAAGGAATTCATTGACGCATTTGGAATAACACTTCTGACTGCAACTATCGACTTAGCGAGTTCAAATGTACTGTTACTATTACGTGCACACCAATTTAAATCTCAATATGTTCATCGCATTTGGATATAATGAGAAGTGTGACGTCGCCTGACTGTGCGCAACAAACCCATGTTGCTAAGTGAAGAAATGCTACAAGCTAACAGTTCTCTTTGGACGTATATTGAACGGTCATGCTTATTATGCATAACTTTTTGTTCTGTTAATGTGTACTTAAACTGTTAAATCATTTCTCTATGATTACATTACTCTTATATCATTATCAATGCACTGCCATGACACAGTAGCACACAGTAGGATATTCATCTCTTCTTTGATGCCGCAGTAAACAACGACATTTTTTGTGGCTTCTTTTATCTGGTGTACAGAAGGTGAGTCGGTGTGTAATCAGTAGGGGAGCATTTATAGTAATGCAAAAAGGATCACTGTATACAATACTGTAAGAACCGTAAACTGTTTGACCCCGAAAACCGAGAACACTGAATGAGATTATCACGAGTATCTGTTTTTTACTACATTGTTCACAAGGAGGTAGACATGGCCACTGCCACTTCCGATTCATTTTTATCACGCATATCACGAAAACTCTCATCGTCACTATACTGTGGTAAACAGATGCCTATTTCGTCATTTTATTACTCATTTATGTATAAAATAACGACAAACTGACACTATCTATGAAGAGATTCAAAAAGAATATGATGCAATATATTTATGGTCTCGCTGCCATTTGAGAACTTACAACTTATATTAAGATTTTTTGACACATTGGAGCAATTAGAATTACTTTGCAAAACTATTATATATATATATTACTATGTAGAATAACAGCTTTCATAAGTGTTGGATATTTCACCTGATAAATTTTAATGAATAATAAATTGCCTTGCAACTACAACTTTATGTAGATATATCAGTGAACATTTCAAGATCAATATATACATGTATAAGGTTAACAAAGAAACTTATTCACACACTGCTTTAAAGTGAGGAACTGCTCTGCAATTCCAAAATGTTCCACACTCAAAAGATATTCTACAGTAAGAAAATAGTAAATTGCAAGTGTGCTTATGTCGACGTTGAAAATAAAGAATTCTACACCGACATTAGCACAACTGATCGATTAGACAGAAGATAGTATTATAGCGGTTCTAATGTGAAATGAAGCATTGCACGCTCCAAAATCAATATAAATTCCCATATTATTATTTTTTTGCGCACCTAAACATTGCTGAACTTTATGAATATTTGTCTGTAAATGTAAAGTAAAGTCGTCAGTTTTTTTCTGAAACTTAATGTGAAAGACATAATGAAACAATACATTGTTATATAAAGCAACTTGCATTACAAAGTTATTGTTTTTGATATTATCTAAGACCGCCATTCGGCTCAACACATCATGATAAATCGTTAACGTATACAAATCCACGCAGACTAACGGAGAATTGTTAAGCGCGATGGAATAAAAAGTTCAAATCTTATGTACAAAACTGATACTTTTGAAAGTGTCATCGAATTTTTAAAACATTTCATTCCACTTTTTATCGACACAAAGAAGTATAAGTCAAAATAAACACAATTTGATAAACTTAGATTTGAAATATAAATTTAGCTCACACAAGCGTTATGAGTAACACAAAACTGCGAAGTCTTATATCCAATTAATACATTAATAAATATTAACATTATGTAAATATTCTCCAGAACAGAACGAAGCTGTACGAGTGACTGATGCCCAGATCCATTTGAATTTCTATATTGATGGACAAAAGTACATTGACCGTAAGCAATGTTATGATTAAAGTATATTCTAGGTCTAATAAGTTTAAAAATTCGAAGCTTTTTATGTCAAAAGAATCAGTATATTTCATATTTCAAATTTCATTTTGTGATTCAAACTTAGAGAATTTTGTTTTTCGTCATTCAGCATTAAAGCGATATATTTCTTTTTAAGAAATCCATTTAAACATCACTGAGATAAAAATGTGTTTCATACTATAAAATGGTTAACTAACATTTCCCCCAGGTTTTTCGTTAAGGTTTAGATCATCTATTGCATACAAAAAAATATGTTAAACCAATGTCAGTTACCTATTTTTTTTATATATTTCTTTCGTTTGTTTGCTTGCTTGAAAGTAACTATACCCGTTTTTACGCATTTTATAAAAACGAAAATTTCACATCAGTGATCTTCAAACTGAGCTTTTAATTAATAAAAGGATAAGGGATTTGAAGAAGAACCATCGTATATCAAACGTCCAGCTTATGTGAAATACTGGAACGTGTTAAGTGCATTACCCAGCAAAACCGATTCTCTATAATAATTTACACAATATGAACCAGATTCTAACTGTCAGAAACTTAACAACCACAGTACAAAATGAAACAGCCAATAGAATATTGAACCAATGAGGAAATGGCGTTCCTTATTCAATGCAAGCTAATGATGAACATATTTGCGCCGTTTGCTCACATCCCTTGGTTGTCATATTACATTCGATATTGACAATTCCAGATTGTTTGCTATATTTCCTGCAGCGAAATAAAACACAAACCAATATTTTAAATTGAAACTTGAAACTGTTTATGAATTCTAGTAAAAAGCTCTTCTTTTGAATAGTGTAATAGAGGAATATTTTATCATGCAATTTTATTTCAGTATAACACATTTTAAAAAGCTAATTAAAATTTAATATCTTCCAGATACGTTAAACTATAACGGAAATGACGTAGTCTAAAATACTCCGTGTCATTTCGAGATAAAAACCATTAGCGACCCCATCACACTACTAACATTGAACAGATTCACAAGAGGAAACAATGAATCAGCATCCATAACACTTATGACATAACAGTGCAATATGTAGCCTCCATTAAAACAGATAATTGTATATATATATACATGTTTTGTTTGTCTAAATCAGTTAATAGGCGTAAAACACGAACAACCAAAACACGAGCAGTTACATATTGGGGCTAGATGCGTTGGAATTAAACAACAACGGTATATGTCGTTATCCATTACAGTACTAGTATTTGTACATATGTTTTTACAATATTATCACGTTTGATGTAATCTTAACTTAAAGAGTTAAACTACTTTCACCAATGATTATGGCTCTCGCTGCAACTGTTCATAAAACCGTTAGGTGTAAATAAACGCCAATAAGAATTTTGCTAAGAACTACTGCGAGTACACCAAGACCATTAAAACCAACTGATAACAACACCCAAGGCAAAATATTAAAAACATCGAAGGGGACTTAAAACTGTGAAAGCTAAAAATGTTCTTGGTATTGCTCATGCAGAAGCTGCTGCTTTATGTCAAATATACATAAATATGAGAGGGTAACAACACTATGAACCATTAAGAACTCATTGGTAGTGTTTGGGTTGTTTAGTTCATGTTAATTCATTCGGTTTTGGATTTTTTTGTAATTACACTGGGATTTTTTCCGGACATGCTTTCGACTAACTGCACTATTCTTATTCAATTTGACTGATGTGATTGACCAATAGTCTGTCCGATGAATTCAAAATCAGTTTGATATAAATTTTCAAGAGAGTCAGGCATTTGTTCTAAGCACATCTTTTAAGATTCGCATAAATGTTTGATATTGATGAAATTATATATTTCAGTTATTGATGAATCCGCCGAAATACCCTTAGGCAAACCCGTGGTAACACCACCCGCAATATGTGGCACATGTCAAGGACAGTACAGTCGACCGCGAAAATCTCGGAATAACAGCAAACACTGGAGTACACACCTACGCTAGTAAATGGATGAGAACAGTTCATGGACACGTGATTCGGTGTTTACAACGAGTCACCGACCAAATAGTACCACAATAAAGTTATTGCATTGTCCAGTCAGCTTCCATTAAACAGCGGCATTAACACTGCACCGTGACTGTATCAGCTAAGCAGTAATATTACAAAAATGATTAAATGTATATCCCGTCCGCAATTCTCTCCCGCCTCCGCTATCATCTCCATTCACATTTTCTGGAATATGCGCACCATACAACCTCTGAATCAATTTCAATGATTACCACGTGACAGCGAAGCGATGAGAAAATTGCGCGCCAAATCTGCAGGGATAGTTCTTGTAAACGAGGTCAGAGCACTTACAAGTCATGACAAGGGGTGTTATACGTAGGACTTGGTAGATAAATATGCGTTCAGGAGTAGGTCTCGTCAAAACAAGACAATTAAGTGTACAGTGAACATCGGACGTCTAGATAGCCAGCAAAAGGTAGGCAGAGGTAGGATGTTATTGCTCGTTATAAAATATTCTTGTTGAATTTATATTATAGAAATTTATCATTAAATATTTGATATTGTGCTTATAATTCAATGTTTATTAAATGTATTAGAAATATTAACACCGGTGAATTTCGTTTATTAAAAGAAAGTACTAGATTAGAGTTTATTTTTCATATAGTAAATATCAAAAGTCGTTTTATGAAATAAATTAATACATTGACAATAAATTGAAGGATAGTTTAGTAAATATAGATATTAAAAGCATATTGTTAATTAAAAAAACACCATTTGAAAATTGTAAAATAAATTGCACTTTTCAGATAATTCTATTCATTAGATTTTTTTTCGTTTTCTCGCAATATACGTTAATATACCATATCTGTTAAAACTTAATTTTATTATGATGTATTTTAGCTTCAAACAAGTGATAATATTTAAGTATGAAATATAAAGGGCCATCCTTAATAAAAGGTGCATTTATAGATGAAATTTGAAATATTTAAGAAATCAATGTAAGTCAGTTAATTTCTACGCTTTATTATAGATAAAAGCCTGTCCAAGTGCTGTCATCAAATAACTAAAAACGATCTTTTCATGATGACATTCCTAAAAAGAAACTTTTTCATGAAATTTTACACATAAGGAACTTTCCTCCAGTAGGAAATGTAATGCAAGCAGTTACCAGTAAACAATCCTTACTTGTCCTTGACAGAAGTTGATGGATGTAGAAATGTTTTTAAAGTTTTTTTCTTTGTAAATATGCAGATTTGTTACTAATGAGTTTGATATGGCCATAAACATAACATTTGCTTTTTCTGTATTCAATCATTTCAGTAAGTGTCCTATATTCATACTAGAAATGTATGCAATGCTGCGTCTTCAATAATAACCAATATAGCATTTCGTATAGTCGATGCCACTTTTATAATTTAATGTGTACGCCATTCATAAAAATATTCTGCATTAATGTGATCTAAGTACGTGTATTACACGTTCTGTTTGTATTGGCCATATGATATTTGGTCATTACCTGCTGTTAGCATTCTCTGAAGAGAAGATTTTAAGTACGGAGATATTTTCTAATGACGTCTGTATTTTTGTGTGACGATGTTTTAAGATTTTTAACCATTTTTATCTTGAACGCACAAATGCAATTTAGAAATAGTTTTTAATAATCTAAATTCTTACCTTGTTGAATTTGTTTGTTACGGAAAATTCCTGTGTTCAAAATCTCAATTGGAAATAATATTGTTCTCACTCAGAGTTTCATTCTCTGTGACCATGTATGGTGAAAAGGCAATAATTGATTCTCATAATACAACAAAAGGATTGTTTCTCGCTTTCCATTTAAAAAAATCTATATCAATTTTACAATTATCTTTTTTTTGTTCACATTTGACACTCAAACTGCTACAATGTAGGGCAAAACCACCTAACTTTTAATAAAGCAGAAATTTGGGCTTGTCTCTGCTTATATATTTAGAAAATCTAACCATTAATTCAAAGGAGACAATATAGTATCTCTTTCCAAAAATTCCCAGGATGATAGCAGATGTTGTTTTTTCTCTCTTTTTATATGAATTTCAGTTCAGTGTCTGTATTTCATCTGATGGCAGTTTAAGAAAGCATTAGATGCAAACAAATGTTATGGCCAAGTACATAAAACCGACATATCTGCTTTGTTTGAAACTTGGAACAAAATTTGACATATTACATGAATCTCACTTAATAGGGTAGAAGAATTATTTCCTAAAGCATATAAAAACATGCTAAGTTTTGTTACTTTAATTGCCATTCCTATGGCTAAAATGTTATTTTCATGATAAAGCAATGATTTCAATATCGTGAATAAAAAAAAGAAATTCCTTCTAACCAATAAACTTAAAGCTACCATAAAAGAAGTAACATTGTCAAAAAAGCGTTCTGCCTTAATGTTAAACTTATTTTACAGTTTCCTTATAATGCTTATGAATGTCACACCTGATTCATCGCTATAAGTAAAAATGCTTTGTTTACTTTTTGTATTCGCAGAATATAAAACTACTAGCTTTATTAATGTATTTGTTATTTCGACACCATTGCTTGTGACCATAGCATTTTATACTTAATGCCTGCTAAATGCAACTATATATCACATCTATGTGCCATAACGGCTACTCAGTCATATATATATATTGTGAACAAACTGGTATTCGTAAGGAACTTAAAATTGGTGAGATAGAGGGGAAAATAGCGAATCACACCGTGAAACATAGATCACATTGCTATCATTGTGAAGTGATGTCATCTGTCACATTTTCTTTTAGGCTACTCCATATTAGTTTCTTGCAAATGTTTTCAAACGAATTTATTTTACTAACATTATATTTGATAACAAATGGGATACAGGTAATATTTAAATGGAGTGAAAAACTTTCGAATAAATCTAAATTTTCGGAAAAATAATAATAGACTAGTAATTAGTAATACTAACAACACAAGTGACGTGACCTCGTGTATGGAAAACGTCATTTGAGGTCATTACAAATGCAATGATAAAAATTCAAATAAAATTGTTTTATTTTATCTAAGAACAATAGAGTTTTACAGTCCGACTTCTTGGATCTCAGTTCACAGGGTGCCGAATACTTTCTTTCCCTCTCTTTTTCCTAGTTTTTGATAGGATTTATCTTTCATCGTCCAGTTGATTTAAACACAATGGTATGTCACTAGATTCTTACTTCGCAATAAATTCTTTTTACTGACACGGATACAGATTCAGTTAGTCAGATGAGCTTTTTTCTGAATCCTTTTCACATATGTATGTAAGTTGATTTATAATAATGTTATATGCATTTTGAATGAATTTGTGAAAACATACGTTAACACGAAATCAAGCGAAATACGTACTTCACAAGTTTGTTCAAGTCGGGCCCTGTGGTCAAATGGAGCCTCGTTGCAGGGGTAAAAGGTTAATTTGAATTTTATAGTGAAAACTTCAACACATTTTGACAACATTTTTCTCATGAACTGTTCACCTTTTTGCATGTACTTCAAGCAGTCCTCTTAAGCAGGCCCAGCTATGTGGAAGTTGATTAATTTTTCAATTTCGATGAATCTTATCATGAATACTCATTTAGTGGTCCTCTACCAATCTCGTTCAAATCAATGTCTGAAAGGATGTACAGGCAGATATCGGAATGAAGAAAAATGTTTAAACAACTAAACAACGTTGATATAACTTGTCATAAATCAATCATCATTAGATGAAGTTCTTCAACAAAATGTTTTCAAACTATGATAAAGGGCGACAAATAGGACCAGCCAGAGAGCTTTTATGTAAACAAAATATCTTAAAAGAATTTATAGAACGAAATTGCAAAGATTGCATAAATGTTTGAAGTTTTACATAGAACAGCATCAGTTGGTATGTCATAGGCACACTTACCTTGATCTACGAGCAGAGCTACCCTGACTGTCATAGACCGCTTGTTTTAACTATAGTTCGATTGATAATAAATGTATTTTGCGATAAAAGAAATTCCCCTAAAAATTGTCTTAAACTACATGTGTTGGTTTAATGTAAAGCGTCACCTAAAAGAAAGCCTGCTAGCCTGTGTGTATTGATGTGTGCAGGAAATTGGCCTCATTCCAGTATACTAGTAAAGAATGAAAAGGAAGACGAGAATATAATGTAACAAGACAAGAAGAAGCAGTCAGAGCTTATCTTAAACTGACCTAAAATTCCTTTCTCAGACCTACCGATGAGCTTTACGTTTGACGGAAGAAATGACCAACAGCAACACAACATCGGCGATCATTTTTTTTTAGCGTGAATTTTAGTTTACCTATTGTAACCGTTGGTAGCACAGGTACAATTTATACTCACAGAAAATTGTTTAGTAAAATCTTGCGAAAACTACTGTATATGTGATATATTTTTTCGCCTTTCGTTACAATTGTAAAATCAAAGCACCCAAGCCACTGTGGTGTTCACTGCGTCGGCTGTGTAGCCGTTGGTAGAGGTGACTGCTTATGTCGCTACAGAAACAAACGGCTATTGTCATTCTTTTTACAGTTGTAATTCGCCCCACTTTGTGTTGCGTAGGAAACTTGTTGATGGCGAATGGTTAAGAGGTGGGTGCGTTTCATTTCTGAAATACTATATAATATGTTGAATTTTTATCTACTGCAAAGCAAGGAATACAAAAATACCAACAGCTTCGTAATGATTTACCTATACCATATGATGTTCCATCGGTACCAATTTTATCAAGGTACAGAAATAACGACATTTCGTATATTAATAGATTGTCTTTTATGGACTCATTTGCATCTTACTCCTGTATGCTGACGACACTGTGATTTTTACTGATCTCCGGATGGTATTCAGCAAGCACTGGACTGTATGCATGATTATTGCCAATTATGGCATCTATCTGTAAATACTGCTAAAACTAAAATTGTAATATTTTCTCGGGGTAAAATAGAAAATAAGCCTGTCTTTTAGTTTAACAATGCTTGCTTAGAAGCTTAGATGATTTCAGTTATTTGGGTGGGAAGATTTAGCATAATGGTATAACCTTAAAACATTTAACCAACCAAGCATGCAAAGCAATGCAAAGTGCTATGACTAGAACATTTTCGCTCCCTGTCAGGCGC
>JAULCC010465835.1:0-11017 GCA_032358795.1 Nuttallia obscurata | reverse complement strand
CTGATCGGGTTAAGTGATTATTTTTTAACTTTTGTCAGTATGTTGTACTGATATATTGTGACTAGTATAGACATATAGACCATCCTGTATCTGTGGTCAACCTGACCCCTTGAATGGGCGAGTTGTTGTCATGGATATATTCATCACTAACCTTAGCATTTAATTTACAGGATAGGAATATTTTCTGATTTCTAGATAGGAGATCTTGGCTCTTGTTGTACATATTTCTACGGTAAATTCCAGTTGAAGGCCATAAAATAAGGACTTTCAGAATTGTCAAAACTTAAGTTTGTTGATCCGAGATGTTTACAGTAATAAACCCAGAATAAAACATTCTGCATTGTTTGCAACTAATAAATGGTACAAAATGGCACCTGCCTACAAATGTGTAGTTGGGAGGGGGGGGGACTGCCCGGTTAGCTCAGGTGGTAGAGTATATGCTTCTGGTGTGGAAGGCCGTGGGTTCTCTCCCCAGCCAGGTCAAACCAAAGACTTTAAAATTTGTAATAATGGCTTTGGGATCTTGGTGCTCAGGATTTAGGGTAAGCGTTACATTTGGTTTGTGGATGTCAGGATAAAGTGACCAACAAATGTGTATGGACTGGTATAGAGAGGAGAGATGAGACTTTCAATGACAATTAGCATAATTCATCTGCCCACTAACAATAAGGTTTGTAGGTACACTAACAATGTTTTTTTGTTATGATACTTATACTAACAGCATGTGGGAGGAAGGCAAGTCAGTTCATATAAAGTGTGTGGTGATTTAAAGGTTGAGTTAAGATGCTGTGAAGTGATTATAACAGACACAATGTCATGGGCAGATAAGTTGGGGGACCAAGAGCCAGTTTATTTATAGTTTTCTTCAAACATTTTCTGTATAACAGAGGAAGAAAAGGGCTGCAGGTTTTGACAGGACTAAAATGAAAGTACTTTTTCCATTGGGGGACAACAAGAGGATTGCATGTATTGTCCCCCTTGATTAAGCCCTTGGCTATGGACATCAGCTTATTTATGTGGTGGTCTATTTAGATGAAAACCATTAAGTTTATAACTTTAAATGATTGTGATAAGGGAAAGATAAAGATCTAGTTTCATGAACATGGGTCAGTATTTTTAATTGACTTGATACAATTATTGAAAGCATGTAGGCACTGTTCTTATTAATGATGTCATTTTTCTTACTTAAGATGCTGAGAAAACTGCTGTTTCACAGTTATATATACTGATTCCTCCACACAAGAGGACTGTTTATCATTAACATTCATGGGATCTATAACTTAGGAGTGCTCATTGGTGTAAGGAGGGATCATTGGTGTATTTCATTTTTCAGTTCTAGGAGCCTTATACCACTCCTTAAGTTGGGAGCAGTGTCCCTCCGAGGATCAACCAGCAAATAATGATGAAACACAATTACAATTGAAAAACAGTTCTAGGTGCACTGTTGCTCTTAGCTGTAGGAATGTTAATAATCTTCTAATTCAGGCCACAAAAAAAAACACCAATACAATGAGTCAGTTCATCATAGGCTATGCAGCTACATGTATTAGTTGAAGCTTGTTCTTTACCTATACTTTTGTGTTTCTCTTAATCTTAAGATTAATTCATTGTTAGTACAACTGGATCAATATTTGCTACTAATATTTAAAACCAGCAAAAATGGTGGAAATGTAATTTGTTGATATGTTTTGACTATAATGTGTACAGGCATTACAAAGATTGTCATAGACCCTTATAGATATGGTATCTGGCCTGTATAATAATAATGATAATAATAAAGACCCTTATTCATAGAGGCATAATATTTGGGCATGCCCAGTCTTCCCTGTGAGCCTCTAGGCCAACCAACCATTAAAGGATGATTTCAAATCAGGTTATGAAATTATATTCAGAAGGGAGCAACAAACAATAATGCAGGGTTCCAGATAATGTGAGTATTTTGAGAAATTTGATTCTTAAGAGTACCCACAAGATAAGGTTTGGTGGAGAAACATGGAAAACAGACTTGAAGAATTTCTGTTATATGCATCCTATCTGGCACACTGTAATGTATTGCGATGAAGTAGAGCAGAATTTATTGGTACAAAACTGCCAGTGTTCTGAAGATCTATAGGTTTTACTTGACAAAATACATTCCAGTTACAATGCATTTCTAGAGCTCACTGCAACAAAGGCATATGTTATATATGACAGGAGAAGATACAAATATTGTGCACTTACCAAGTGGTTGATCTCTCTAATTGATAAATGTAACTGTTGCCAAAAGTCAAATTAGGTGAATCAATACAAACAGGTTGACTTTCCACAAAGGTGCGGTAACCTGATTGATGGATTTATTGGATTTAATACTTATACATTTTCCTTTACTCTTTCTCAATATTTTATTTCCTTGTATAATCATAATAAGAAAAAATAAAGTAAACATTTCCTCATATGTTACGAAAGATTTACTTTATATGAAATAACACAGTAAAAGGCACACTATATCAGTCTGGTAAATCTTTTTGACTTGTACCAATGAATAACTTAAATTTTAAAGTATAACATTTAAAATGAGATTTTAAATGCTACTAAATAAGCTTGATCAGTAACAGATTTTTTTTATAAAGAATGGCAATGATACATGAAGCATATAGGCCTACCTAAACCCTTAGCCTGCTGAAAAAAGTGTTGTTTGCTTAAATTGTTGTCTGCCTTGATTTAAAATCCATTGGATTTGCTCAATATTTAGAGAAACACTTGGCCGTGTGTCAAACAGCTTGGATCCTGATGAGACGCCAAGTTACTTGGTGTCTAATCTGGATTCAAGCTGTTTGCAAATTCTATCACAGTTGTGCTTAGCAGGCTAAGGGTTAAAAGTTACTTTAGTCTGGCAAAGGAGTAAAACATTTCCCAGATAAAAATGGACATCTGGCTAATGTTTTTCTGTCAATTTAGAACACCTCCTCACTCTACTTTTAACAGAAAAATAAAATGAAATGACCATGTTTTATAAGCCTTCTTGACAAATTAATTATAGTGTGTGTCGGCCTGGACTCCTGTATGCCCTGATATTGATGGTACCAGTCTATTAGGGAAGAAAACATGTCAGAACCCTGGACCCATGGAAGACTTGTCTGTGATAAAAACTTGCCTTTTGGACTCATTTGAATTTTTGGAAAAAAATTGATGAGCTAGTGTCATCACTTGATTGGCATTGATGTCAGCATTACACTTTGATCTGATTAAGATTATCTATATGTCAAAATTGAAAAATTTGAATTGAAACTTGATAAATTTCTAATTTACAAAAGAATTAAAAAAAAAAAAAAAAAAAACATATGAACCAAACACTTGTCTTTTTTTAATTGAAAAAAGTAATTTCAAAATTTAAAGTTAAAAAGTTTTTTTTTGTTTTGTATGATAAAACAAAAGTTACATTCTTTGGTGACTTCAAACCTCATAGGATGATTTTTGATTGATAAAGTTGATGATCCCTTCCGTCTTTGTGTCACTTGATCCAAGGTCAAGGTCACACATTCTTAATCTCAATTTTTTTTTCACCCAGAATCTTCAATCTTTACAGGATGTTTGGACTATGTTGGTATGTGTCCCCTACTGTTTGTTGGGGGTCACTGGATCAAAGGTCAAAGTCACAGGGACTTTAATTGTAAAATCAGTTCTTGCTCAGTAACTCAATAATCCTTTCACCAAGAGTCTTAACTTCACATTATGATTCGACTCCTTCAGTATCTGGGTCAGGCAAATGCATATAATTATGGTCTGAGCTGATGACGACGAGACATTTAATTATGAGTAATTCTGAGTCCACTTGTTTACTTAAAATGATACCATCATACATAAATACTCATGTTTGACCCTCTATATATATAATAATGTTAAATATATTTGGAGCTTGATTCATTACTTAGTTTCTGATCTAATGAGTTTATAAAAATACTGGAATGTTTCACTTATTTTCCCAGGTACATGGTGTAGAGGACAGTTTGACTTCTGCTACCTTAAAGTCTGAGGCAACGACAATCAGGTATCCACCCACTGGGGACAGTCAAAGTCGCCTTAGCGAGGACTCTAATTCTTCTCCAGAAGATTCTTCATTATCCCGACATGCTCCCGTATCAGCTTCAGGTAAGTAAATGTTTGGATGTTTGCAACTTGTATATCGGTTTTGCTATTAGCTGTATGTTAGACTGATTTACTGTTGCTGGGATGATTTAGAAAAAAATACTAAATTCTTAAACCCTTTACTTTGATAGAAAACCTGATGTTTCTTTCTCTTGAGTATCTAATGACTCAATCTTACAAACATGCAAGCCCCTATAGCTGCATTGAAGACATAGAACAGCCAGTACATCAGTGACACAGAAATGTACTGAGACCCCAACTTACAAAATTAGCAGATAAGGATCAGCATAGGTCATATACTACTGTTGTGTATTTTATCATAAGATATGAGATTTATGGCCTACGTCTGAATAGTGGTCAATTCTTATGAGGCCTTATGGTCTGATGTTGATTAGATAAAATTAAACCACAGATAACACAGCATGCCAAGATGTGTTGGTCCAATGACACTCTCTCTCACATGCTACCATTCCGCTAATCTCTTCATTTGGGGTGAATCACTCAATACTCTTGACACAAAACACCTTAACCCAAATGAAAGGGCACATTTTCCACACAATGTTTAGTGTACTCAAGTGAACATTTTTACTTTTTTCTGATGGTTCAACACTTATAACAGAATAGCAGGATCTGTCAACTAAATAAAGTAGAAAGTAGGCAGTTTTAGAAAAACAAAAAAATCAGGAAATAACCTACATCACTGACATCACAACCTTTAAAAGCACCAGATTGCCTTATAATAATTTGCGATTAAACATTTTTAAGTGTGTGTTACTTTCCAAATAAAAATGCTTGTCTATCACAGATAACTTCAATAGCACATTAATCAATTTGAGTTGAAGAACTTGAGTATATGTTTTGTCAGGAAAAACAGAAGGGTTGACATAAATAAGTTTTGTCTTCTATTTACATAAAGCAGAACGGCTGACTTAAGTTTTGTCTTCTATATAGGGAAAGTAAAGGGTTGATATATAAGTTTTTTCTTCCCTTTAGGTAAAGCAGAAGGGTTGACACATAAATTTTGTCTACTATGTAGGTAAAGCAGAAGGGTTGACATATAAGTTTTGCATTCTGTATAGGAAAAGCAAAGGGTTGACATATAAGTTTTATCTTCTATATAGCTAAAGCAGAAGGGTTGACACACAAGTTTTGTTTTCTATATATGTAAAGCAGAAGGGTTGACACATAAATTTTGTCTACTATGTAGGTAAAGCAGAAGGGTTGAAATATAATTTTTGTTTTCTGTATAGGTAAATCAGAAGGATTGACATCATTCCGAGGATTGTTCTCCAGCTCAAGTGTTGGAACTTCCTTCGAAACATCTGGAACTCCAACACACGCAGAGGATGGAGAGAACAAGCACCACAGAGCTAAGAAAAAGAAGAAGAAGAACAAACACAAGCATAAGCACAGACACAAGTTTGAGAAGGATCGGCCAAAAGAGAGAGTTCGGGAAAAGTGGGACAGTATGAGTGTTTCCAGCCCCATGGTGCCATCTGTACAGTCAGTGACATCTGTGACATCCATGTCCTCATTGGACAATACAAGAGACTCTGCACCACCAAGTTCTCCAGAGTTTGAAGTTATCTGAGGGAATATATGTGTGTTGATTGAAGTGTTCTCTCAAGTGTTCAAGAGGTGTGTGTGTGTCGTTGTGGTGACAATTTCTGCATCATACCATCAGGGGTTGTGTCAAAATATTTCTGATACTTTTTGAGGCATTCTGACAGAAGTGTTGCATGAACTTGTTAGGTTGTCAGCATAAGAATTCTGTCAGAAATATTTCTGAAAATGTCAGCATGTCTGTATGTTGACTGTGTCTGGTATAGTATACAAAGATGTGAGACTACCAGTACTTGGATTCTGACAGAAATTTTCCTGAAAAATGTCAGCATGTCTGTATGTTGACTGTGTCAGGTATAGTATACAAAGATGTGAGACTACCAGTATTTGGATTCTGACAGAAATTTTCCTGAAAAATGTCAGCATGTCTGTATGTTGACTGTGTCAGTGAGACTATATCAGTGTAAGGATTCTGACAGAAATATTCCTGAAAAATGTCAGCATGTCTGTATGTTGACTGTGTCAGATATAGAATATAAAGATGTGAGACTATCAGTGTAAGGATTTTGACAGAAATATTCCTGAAAAATGTCAGCATGTCTCTGTGGTGACTGTGTCAGATATGGTATATAAACATTGTGTCAAAAATAATTTTGAAATATGTCAGATTATTCATTTTATCACAAATATAACAGTCTCCTGAATAATCATTATGCCCCCACACAAAGTGGGAGCATATAGGGTTGGTTGCCTGTGTCCATACATATGTATGTCCTGAAGACTATGTGCTGCCTCTTTTTTGAAAAAGATTTGTCTAAACCTCACCAGACTTTACACATATGTTTATGACTAGTATATCTTGATCAAGTCTGATAGCCATGTAAATTGCTTAAGTCATTTAGCAGTTACAGCCCTTTATTCCCACACACAAAAAGTCTAAAGTTGGGGCATCAGTGTCCTATGGACACATTTTTAGTATTGATATTATTTCAGAATTTGTTCATCAACATGGGGGCATGATGCACTAAATATTCTTTATACAGGACAGATTCCCCTAAACATAAACAGATGACAGACAGGGGCCTCTGTGGCCGAGTGGTTATAGTCGTTGACTTGCAATCTCTCAGCCCCTCACCACTGTGGGTTCGAATCTCAGTAAGGAAGCCTTCCAGTTGTCTTGCGGTAGGTTGGTGGTTCTACCCTGGTGCACTCTGTGCCTGAAATAGTGTACAGATGTCCCCCGGAGTCTTCCTCCACCTGTAATGAGCTGGACGTCGCGATATGACTGAAATACTGTTAAAACAACATTAAATTTCAAATAAACAAACAAACAAACATCTTCTTTAGAATTTGTTGATACATAATTATTCATTGATTTATTTAAAGTTTCAAGTAGATGCAGACTTTCTCATTTCTTGGATATCTTTCAGTCAAACTGATGAGTGGTATTACAATTATTGCCAAGCTTCATCAGAAATGAATTCTATATTTTATATACTTGAACCGGCAAGGGCATTAGCTCAGTCATTGAAATAACTTAAGTGAAATTGCAGTCAAACAAGTTAATATTTCTATGTGTCCAAGTGATGGGGCAGGTCAGTGGTCAGCTGTTTTTGGGTTTTCAAAATCAGCTTTTTTTAGCTCTATTGACCAAAGGTCAGAAATCCCTATAATGTCATGGCCTGGTTTCTATCATCCATGCATGTGTTTGTCCATAAACGATTGCTTGTGAATGAGCCAGATCTGCTCATGCATGACTGGATTATGAGCCTTGAAATTGTCATAAATGCTATAATAATGCTTGTAAACTCGATAGAGCTGTCATTTCTTATCCGATATTATTCATCAAACATAGGCAGTAGTTTAATATTTATTAGGGCTGGGTTCCTTTTAAAACCAGCCAGATGCGCCTAAGCATAACTGGATTACAGCTTTTTGAAGTTTTAAAAATTGCTATAATTGAGCTTGCAAACTCATGAGTACTATTATTTATTGACCAATGTTTTTTGAAGCCATGCAAGTAGAGCATAGGCCTTGATGGGCCTCGTGTTGTAAGAATAAGATGATGATGATTATGAAACGACTGTTTTCTTGTAACCCTCTTTCAAAGAATTCAATTGAAGCTAAACATGTATTTGAAACTTTTTTCAGAAGTCATGTATGATTATGCAAGTAAACATAACTTCAGGCAAGTTTGTTTGGAAATGTGTCTGCCCAAATGGGCAAGTGCTTGGGATAAACTAATGTGTAAGGTGGGTAACATTAGTGACCTTACATGTTGGCATAAATTTTTATGGGAAAACTTTGTCAATAAAATACATTTAAAGAAAATGTCTGGCAAACATTGTTAAATTATAAGGTTTATTAAATGTAAGGAGTAAACTTGATTTCCTACTTTGTTGTACTTTTCCCAAGAAAACCAACTACTGATAAAATTGTTAAGCAGTATAAAAAAACACCCCAGAAAATGCCTAGAGAACTACAATAAACTTGTTTGGCACCAAATTTGCAAATGTCGTCTGCTAAATTCGAAACTTCTTTAGTTATTATTTCGTTATTTCAGTAGACTGTGGCTGAACACACTTCACTGCATGATGTGAAATGCAATTTGTAGAATCCACAGTTTTTTCAAGTCCTACATGGGTTTATGATAGTTGAAAAAGTTATACATTCTACCTATGGCAGTAAAAGGGTAATATGCTTTTAAAGTAAAGCTACATAGATATATGTTCCAGTGTCATGTTGAAGTGATAACAATATTTAGATGTGCCTGGACTGGTGGTGTTCGAGTAACATTGCTCTCCTTTAGATCCAAGGGTTATGCTCACATTTTTTTTTAAATCAGGATTAGTATCAAAATCAAATTTAAATTTTTGATTGTCCTTTACAGTATTGCTTTAAAACTAAAGAGCTTGATATAAGTGATCCAAATTGTTGAGGAAAATAAAGATTTGAACTTTTTTCTTTGTTAAAAAATTCTTAAAATTCTGACAAAAATTCCTAAAAATCATTCTAAATCAACTGACTACAGAGGCTGTTGCCAGGCTTGAATATAAATCTGGCCTAGATAATGAAACATTTTTTTGCACAACTCGGGTTCATGCTCGAATTTTAAATGTTTGAAACATCAAATTCTTTTGTGAATTAAATTCAGTTTAATTCTTATATTCACTGGGCATATACATGTTTATAATCACATGGAAATGTTTCATCTGAAATAGCTTAACTAACAAAAGCAATTTAATGTCCATGCTCAAAGTGAGATGGTTTTCACAAGGACTGAGTTTGCAAATCCTGTATTAAAATGAGAGTTACATTGTCACTACACAACTCGGCCTGACCATTCGAAGATGAATATTCTATATTCTGAAGAAATCATTTATAAAGTGCAAGCTTATCTTGGTATAACAACTACTGCAAAACTAACGGATTTATTTCTCCGACAGTAAAAGCATAAAAATGCATGGGACTTTGACACACGTATGAAAACAAACATGGTATATTTCTTTCTGAGTTCTGACACACACTTTTTTATTTTTATGATGGTAATGTAGGTATACAAGAATAACTTTGATATTATGTACATAGCACTTTTTAAAAAAATCAACCCATCAAATTTGGGTTCACTGGGCCAGGACCAGACGGGATCCCAAATATTGGATTGTTCCAGTTGGTGGCGTCAGCTAGCCCAATAACACAGCAGGCAATAGGGGGCCCGGAGTTGCCGTTTTGTAGACTGAATATACTGTTGCCTCGACCTAAGTCATCTCTACCCTCGTGGAGCTATAAATAGATTTGGAAAAAAATGTCTTAGGTTTTAAAGCACTCCAAATATGGCCTAGGATAGCGAATATCTGAAAACTGTTGCAAATATTGAAATATATTCAGGAAACATGGATGCCCTATGATTTGAAGTGATACTTGTAGTAATAATTAAAAAAAAGTCACTCAAAATTATTAAGTTTACCTCTAAAACTTACTCCATTAGTCACGGTTAGTAGACGTTCTTAGCTGGTTTCAGATACTTTATGTGAAAAAATTACAATAATTGTAAAAAGTTATATCCTGAAACCTCTTAAATTTATATTATATTCATATTTACAAACTTTGGCAAACGTATTGAATTTTCTGAATTTTTTAACCAAATCTTGAGTTCTGTCGCTTTAAGCCCATAGCAACATCGGTGGTTTCCACCAACAGTCAACAATTTCCGCGACCTTTTTCACACGCAACTATGATGCATCACAATCCTTAAAATAAAAACAAATCTTCAGTTAATCCCTTTTTTTCCTAATTCAGTCCTGGTACCACTGTGACATAAATTAATTTGTTTTGATAGTTTAATAATTAACTAATATAACTATATAGATATACCCAAGTTTATATTTCTTTCTGTTTTAGTTTGTGCAGTAAATAATTGAGCAAAGTGTTATTTAGAACGTTTTTGCCTACCACAATAGACCTGCCAAGTATGCCACTGTCACCAGCTAACATCATGTTCTGAACATTGAATGTACTGTCTATTATACCGTCGTTAGTTTGACGTAAGTTTCCAAAGTCACCATCATGTCGCTGACTCCTGTTTAAAATAAACAGACCAAAATTTGTGAAACACGTCCGAATATACAATATTTTGGTTTAACGTATACATATCTAACAATTGTAACACATAACAATGACTGGTTCCAGTAATATAAATGTTTCGTAAATATAGAGGTGAAAAAAAAATTGACTGAATCTGGAAAAGTATCATCGTCGAATACCCACGTCCGATCATCATCATTTATCGGTACTGGAAGTGAAACCATAATTTTTTGCCCCTTCACTGCCGGAAGTAATACCGCGCATGCGCAGTATGTCGTCTGCCTCCTTCTTTTAACTTCACCGATTCACTATTTTTTTGGAAAAACATTTGGCTGAGTGTCAAACAGCTTGAATCCGGTTGAGACGACCAGTTACTCGGTGTCTCATCCGGATCCAAGGTGTTTGCATATGACTTAATATGACCTCGGGGTAAGGCAATGAAGGGGTTAAACGCGGGTATCCGAAGATGGAAAAATATGCACACTTTGGTTGAACGCTAGAGAAAACCACAAAACTTTACACGCTAAAAGATTAACGCATAAATTAGTCGACAAAAAAAGTTCGAAAATCCATTAGATCATTGGACTAACTATAATCATTCCTAAATACGCTTGGCTAAAATGACTACTGGGTGCGAGGTTATAAAACTTACTCGATTTAACCCTTTGCCTGCTGCAAAAATGTCGTCTGCTTAAACTGTCGTCTGCCTAGATTTTAAAATTCACCAGAATCGCCCAATATTTCG